>JAJIBD010009788.1:0-54130 GCA_021461705.1 Cryptotis parvus
ACTCAAAGGCAACTAAAATACAAAACTACTGTGAAGTAGATGAGACTCTTGTGAAGGCTTGGAGAATTTTTTTTATTTTTTTTGCTTTTTGGGTCACACCCAGCGATGCTCAGGGGTTACTACTGGCTCTTCGCTCAGGAATTACTCCAGGCGGTACTCAGGGGACCATATGGGATGCTGGGGATCGAACCTGGGCTGCCATGGGCCAGCCGCATGCAAGGCAAACACCCTACCCACTGGACTATGGCTCTGGCCCCCTTGGAGAAATATTTAACTTGCATTAGTATAGTCTTTGGTACAGAGACACGCCATATCAGAAATCCCCTTCTCTACCATATAAAGGCATTTCCAAGCAGTCTTGACTCAAGACAGTAGGTGAGGTGCTGGGAGAAATCACCTGAGGGTATTTGACCCTCCCTGCCAGGGAAGTTACATTTCGATTATAGCTCCTCCCAGCTCTGCTAGGAGGCTTTGAATTAGCTCTGGGTCCTTGTAAACAGCCAGAAGGTCTCCTGAAATTGCTACATTTCTATAGAGCTATTTTCCTGTTTTCATCTCTAGATAGGACTCACAGACATGGGGCAGAGCTGCTACTGGCTCTCCCTGTGCCCAGCCACTCACGAGGCACCTGTGAGGGATGGCGGGTTCTAGCCCTGGCCCGCCACCCCAGTAGAGCCTCGCAACAAGCCAGACAACCCCCCACTCCATGAGGGCCTCCATTTTCCACATCCAGACTTCCCCCTCATCAGAACTCCACCCAGCAGACCAGCCTACCACAGCCCAGCTCATCCAGATCCACCCTACAGCAGTCTTTTCTTAAATCCGCCCAGGTATGCTGATCCAGAGACTCACGGACATGGGGCAGAGCTGCTACTGGCTCTCCCTGTGCCCAGCAGCTCACAAGGCACCCAGGAGGGATTGCGGGTTCTAGCCCAGGCCCGCCACCCCAGCAGAGCCTCACAACAAGCCAGATGACCCCCCACTCCATGAGGGCCTCCATTTTCCACATCCGGATGTCCCCTCATCAGAACTCCACCCAGCAGACCAGCCTATCTCAGCCCGGCTTGTGCGGCCGCTAGTGGCCGCGCAGTTCATCAATAAATGCTGGATTTAGAGATGACTACAAGAGTATCCCACCCGCACGGGCAGAGCCTGGCAAGCTACCTGTGTCGTATTTGATATGCCAAATACTAGTAACAATTATAGACCTCATTCCCATGACCTGATGGAATAGTTTGAGGCTCTTTATGTTCCTGGAGCAAGCAGCTCCCTTGGGCTCTACTTGCATGAGACAAGACATATGGAGATGTTACTGGTGCCTGCTGCGAGCAAATCGATGATGAACGGGAAGACAACAGTAATACAGTGACAGTGATCTCTACTTAGCCCAGCCCAAAATGGGCCAGGCTGGGGAGTTTGGGCGGATTTCTAGCTATAAAATAAGCTGCAAGAAGAAAGAAGTTTTTCTTTTCCCCTTTTGCCATTTCGGCTTTCACTGGCGTTTTTGTTTCTCTGTCCTCTCCACTTTCTGTTGGGCCTCAACATGTGGTGGCAGCCATCTTGGCCTACACATGGCTGGGGCCTAGGTGGGAAACCCAAAGTCCGGAGGTTTTCCCTGCTCTTGGATTATATATCGGAACCTGTGATAGTAAAGCCCTTTTAAAACTGCATCGGATTCCTGAGTTTTCATCCATTCCCTGCCAGCTCCGGAGGTAGAAGGGAACTCGCTTCCTGGCACTGTTGAGGATCCTGGCGGTGGCCCGGACAGACCTCATTCCCATGACCTGATGGAATGGTTTGAGGCTCTTTATGTTCCTGGAGCGAGCAGATGCCCTTGGGCTCTACATATCAGCTGGTTTTTCTCTCTCTGTCCATATGAGACAGGACATATGGAGATGTTACTGGTGTCCACTCGAGCAAATGGATGATGAACGGGAAGACAGTGATACAGTGATACCTTCACTGTACCATCTTTTTTTTTTTTTTTTTTTTTTTGTGTCACACCGGAGGCACTCAGGGGTTACCCTTGGCTCTTTGCTAAGGATTATTCTTGTTGGTGCTCGGGGAGACCATATGGGATACCAGGGACCAAACTCGGTTGGCCACGCAAAAGGCAAACACCTTACCGGCTGTGCTATGGCTCCAGCCCTACCTTCAGCATCTTTAAGATCTTTTTTTGCTTTTTTTTAAATTTCTTTTTCATTAAACCACCATGAGACATACAAAGATGTTCATGATTCTCTTAAGATGTTCGTAATTCTGTTACTCCTGGCTCTGTACTCAGGAATCATGATTTTTTTTTAATTTACTTATTTATTTTTAACAATTACAAAAATGTTCATATTTGGATCTCGCCATACAGTGTTCCAGCACCCATGCCTCCACCAGTGCTCACTGCCCACCACCAATGTCCTGATTCCCTCCCCCCCTCCCCAGCCTGTCTCCATAGCAGGCTCTTTATCTCCTTTCTCTCTCTCTCTCTCTCTCTCTCTCTCTCTCTCTCTCTCTCTCTCTCTCTCTCTCACACACATGTTGTGGATTGTAATACATATACTTAGAGGTTATCATGTGTATCTTTTTGCCTGTATTTAACGCTAAGTTCTATGTGGTAATGTACTTTCGACAATTATTGGCACACTCTGTTCCCTTCTCTGTCTTACCTAACCTCTGCTTCCACACTTTTTTTTTTTTTGCTTCCACACATTTTTTGGTAATTTCAAGAATTATTCTTGGCAGTGCTCGAGGGACCATATGGGATGCTGAGGATTGAACCCGGGTAGGCCACGTGCAAGGCAAATGCCCTATCCACTGCACTGTTGCTCCAGCCCCGATGATTCTTATATTTATTTTTAATCCAACCTTAGTACAACTATGATCCTAAAGTTGTACTCTATTTTAAGCCCTAACAAAACAGAATCCAAGCCTAAATAATTTTAAGTATAATCTAACAGGAAATCTAGCTTGGTAAAAGAAAACTCCAACATATCTAGGTTGGGATGCTCTAAATATTTCTGTAAAGCAAATCAAGGTTATTATGAAATGACATCAAATTAGTAAAAAATATAAACTAATTTATAAACTAATTTATATATTTAAAATCTACAGTTTTAAAATAGTGGTGATGACAGCACAACTTTTTGAGTATATTTAATACAACCTAAAAATAGTAAAGATGGTGAATTCATATTCTTTTCTGTGTGTTAGCACAATAAAAGAAACATTGAAGGGGTCTGAAGATAGCTCAGTGTTAGAGAACCGCCAGCCCTACATTCCAACTGTGATCTCTGGAGTGTGATCCTTAATCTATGGAGCCACAATCAAACTGTATCTTCAGCATACCATTACCAAATGAGTGTGAGCACCACAACTAAAGCATGTGTTCCACACCCCTATGAAAAACAACCACTTCAAAAACTGAGTGCTATAACCAAGAGCGAGTAACCCCAGTCATAGCAACAATGAAACTATATGAGGAATACCTAAAACCAAAATTGCACAGTGCATAGCTCAATTTTACATCTCTCAAAGCCATTCTGTTTGTTACCAGAAATATGCATGCATTCTCCACCCTCCATAACCACCAAGTACCTTGAGCATCGCTTCCTAAAACATCCACATACTTCTGATCTTTCAGGACTTCCTGGTCATCTTCTTCCAAATCACATTCTGGTGTCTTGATGATTTTCTTTGTGACCAAAAGCTGGGGTCGCTCTCTTTTTAATTTAGTACCTATAAAAACATTCCCCAAGTGACAATGTGACAATTATAAATTCTTATGAACCATTTTATACATATAAGCAATACACACTATTGATTTTATCACTACAACTGGAAACTTGTCCTTTGAATAAGGAACTAACGGAGCGCCACATTTATGTAGCGAGTAATTAAAAAAATTGGAAGTATATTTTTTTAAAGTGTATTTTGGGGTCAAAATAATCCCACATTTTAATAATAATGGTCAGTTATTTTCTGTCATGTCTAAGAAATTTCTATGTAGAAATTAGCTTTTTTTTTATTACTATTGTTATTACTTTTTGTTTTGGGGCCACCCCGAAGTGCTCTGGACTTAATTCTGATTGCAGGGTTTGGAGGGCCATATGGGATGCCCAGGATGGAACCTAGGTTGGTACCTCCAAGGCAAACACTTTGCATGCTACACTATCTCTCTGGTGCACTTTATTAATTTTAATTTTCAATAAAGTTTGAACAGTGTAAACTAAAAACTTGAGCTTTACAATTTTATCAGACCAAATATTTTGTGTAAGTTTTTGTTTGGGGCCACACCTGGCAGTGTTCAGGGATCACTCCTGGTGAAACTTGAGTGACTATATGTAGTGTCAGGGATCTAACCCGGGTCAGTTGTATTTAAGGCAAGCACCCTACCCACTGTACTATTACTCCAGTCCCTTCTGCTGTGTTTCTTTTAAAACATGCCAATATTGAAAAAAAGTTTGGTACAGCAAGTAGGGTGTTTGCCATGTATGTTTGACCCCCAGTGTTGCAGGACTCCTCTAAGAGCCTCTGCATCTGCCCTGGATTGCCTCCTGCAGGTCACTTCGTAGATAGGGGGCAGTCTGAATGTGGCAGTTTATCTGACCATGTATTCTGTACTGGCTGGTATAGATATTCTCTCATGCTACCACAATCATCGTGGGACTAGCTAGATCTTACCAGCATATTTGCCTGGCCATGTTGGATCTCTATCTCTAAGTAATTAGACCAGAGAGAAATGCTGTCTGCCTCCAAGCAAGCAAACATGGTTCCCTGATAACTCAAAGGCAACTAAAATACAAAACTACCGTGAAATAGAGGAGACTCTTGTGAAGGCATGGAGAAATATTTAACTGGCATTAGTATTAGTCTTTGGTACAGAGACATGCCATCTCAGAAACCCTCTTCTCTACCCTATAAAGGCATTTCCAGGCAGATCTTGGCTCAACACATTAGCAAATAATAGGGCCTAGGTGAGGTGCTGGGAGAAATTACCTAAGGGCATTTGACCCTTCCTGCTTCCCATAATAGTGGGAGGTCTGAGTTGCAGGTGTATAAAACCAGCCTGCTTCCTCTCTCTCGTGCTCTCTCTCTCTTTTGGGGCTAGCACTCTTCTTGGGAGTCTTGTCTTTGTCTCCCTCTTTACAGGGTCTTTACATGTGGTGGCCGCCATCTTGGCCTACACGTAGCTGGGGTTTTAGCCAGGAATCCTAAGCACAGGATTTTTTCTATTGCTGACTTGTATGCCTGAACCTGTGATAAGTAAAGCCTTTTTAAAACTGCATCGGATTCCTGAGTCTTCATCCATTTCCCGCTGGCTTCAGAGGTAGACAGGAACTCGCTTCCCGGCACTGTCGGGGACCCGGCAGCATTCTTCGACACCCCAGTATACCCCAAGCCCTCCAGGAACGATCCGTGAGTACAGAGCCAGAAGAAACCCGGCCGGCCGCGGGGGCACGCGCCCCCGGAGAAAACCCTGAGCACTGCCAGGTGTGCCCCACCCACCAAAAAAAAAATAATTAATTTTAAAGGTTAAATAATCAAAAGCATCTCTTAATTATATAATCAGTCAGTACCTCCTTCTCTATCAAGAATGTGATTAAGAACATCATCATCTCCCACAAACTGAACCTTCAGCATCTTGTCTTCTTTTGATTCCAGTTTACTCATCATTGCCAACCTAAAAAAATCAGCAACATACTCAAAAGCGATGAAAATTTTACATCAGCAACCAAATAAACATTCACATAATGAATACATTATTTGTATAGCATTTTAAAGTCTTTTTAAGTATGAAAAAGTATATGTAGGGGCTGGAGCAATACTCCAGTAGGGCATTTGCCTTGCAGATGGCTTACCTGGGTTAGATTCCTGACATCCCATATGGTCCTTGAGCATCGTCAGGAGTAATTCCTGAGTGCAGAGCCAGGGACAGAGAATTGGGTTGGCCATGTGCAAGGCAAATGCCCTACCCACTGACTATCCCTCTGGCTCCGCATATTCCAATTCTTATAGTGACTTCAACAGAACAAACTTCAGAGTTTGGCAAGTAAAAGTCGATTAAGTCTTGCTAAACTGACAAAACATAGTTTATTTATTTAAATCCTTCAGTTTGTATATTTTATTTTTGGGGTGTTGGGCCACACCCAACTGTGCTCAGGGCTTACTACAGTAATACTCAGGTATCACTCTTAGAAGGCTCAGGAGACCATATTTGTTACAGGGGATGGAACCCGAGTCAACCAAATGCAAGGCAAATACTCTACCAGATGTGTTATTCCTCCAGACCCCAGTTTCAAAGTTTATAATGCTAAAGTCCTAAAACCAATTGATGATGATTCCAACTAACTGCCAGACGTTTTTTTATTTTCTTTTTGGGTCATACCAGGCATTGCTCAGGGGTTACTCCTGACTCTGCACTCAGGAATTACTCCTAGTGGTGCTTGGGGGACCATATGGGATGCCAGGTATCGAACCCGGGTTGGCCATGTGCAAGGCAAATGCCTTACCCGTTATGCTGTCACTCTGGACCCCCAAAGTGAATTCTTTTACTCACTTTCATTTTCTCTCTTATAAACCCTGTTTTTGCTTCTTCTTCCTGAAAATAGAAATTATTGGGCCAGAGCAATAGTACAGCTGGTAGGATGTTTGCCTTGCATATGGCCGACCCACATTCGATGCCCGGCATCCCATATGTTCCTCTGAGCACTGCCAAGATTAATTCTTTTTTTTTTTTTTTGGTGGGGGGGTCACACCTGGCGATACTCAGGGGTTACTCCTGGCTCTGCACTCAGGAATTATTCTTGGTGGTCCTCAGGGGACCATATGGGATACCAGGGATCAAACCCAGGTCGGCCGCTTGCAAGGCAAATTCCCTACCCACTGTGCTATTGCTCCAGCCCCCTGTCAGGATTAATTCTTGAGTGCAGAGCCAGAAGCAACCCCTGAGACTTGCCAGGTATGACCCAAAAACAAAAACAAAAAAAAAAGTATTGACTATCTCTCATGAATCAGCTATTTGAATGCAAAAAACTTACTAAATATTGTCACATTTTCTTTCTTTTTCCTCTTTTGGGGCCAAACCCAGTGGTTCTCTGGAGTTGTTTCCATCAGTGCTTAGAGGACCACAGAGTGCCAAAGATAAAGCCTAGGGCTCCCACATGCAAAAGCACGCACTCCAGTCCTTTTATCTCCCACCACCAGCCCACGTTTTCTTTGATTAACTGAATGCTGAAATGACCGGTCTCAGTTTTCATTACCTTTCAAGATATTGAACATTCTGCAACTGGAAAGCTCAGATAGTCCCCTGTAATTGGGAAATAAAAGTCAGTATTTGCAAACTGGGAAAAGGAAAGCAACCTACGATGCTTATGAATTTCAACAAAAGATACCACAAAGTCAAAGTAATTGTGATTATATAACAAAGTACAAAACAACCATTATTAGTGTTTTGGTAATAATGACAAAAAGATTTGGACTGAGGAGTCAGGTGGACTGAGGGAAGAGAAAATCTGAATATTTACTACGTGTTAGGTATATATGAATATTCTGTATGTATGCACACATTCTCAGATCTTCATTATCTTTTTCTGGCTTAAGTATAAAGATAATACTTTATACCAGCTTTTTATGATGAAAAGGACCAAACTCAGGTCTAATGCATGTGTTTCTGAGTAACATCAGGGGCTGTTCTGGTGCTGTGCTCAAGAGTTCTGGTGGTTGGGGCTGGAGCAATAGTCCAGCAGGTAGGGTGTTTGCCTTGCACATGACTGACCCGGTCTGATCCTCAGCATCTCATATGGTCCCCTGAGCACTACCAGGAGTTATTCCTGAGTACAGGACCAAGAGTAACCCCTGAGCATTGCTGGGTGTGATCAAAAAACAAAAAAAAAAAAAGAAGAGTTCTGGTGGCACTGGGAGTAAGGGCAAAGGTGCCACGTAGCTTAAGTTGACCACATTGAAGGAAAGCACTCACCTCCAGTACTAGTTCTCTGGCCCTGAATGACAGTAGGAAATATCTATTAGGGACATCCTTCTAGTCATAATACTGTATTTTATTATGTTAGATTTGGGTTAATTAGAAAAACGGAATTCAATTTTATCAGTATTTGTATAAAAAAAGAAACAATTTTCTTTATGGACCACATTCAGAGGTCCTTAGAGTTTCTTCCTGGATCTGTGTTCAGGGGTAACCAACATATAAAATAACTAAATGAGGGCAAGAGAGAGAGTGCAGCATGTGGGCCACTTGCCATGCATGGGGCTGGCTGGGTTCAATCACCAGGACCACATGTGGTCCCTCAAACCCCACCAGGAGTCAGGTCTGCACATCCTGCTCAGCTGACTGTCTCCAACAGTTGCCAAACTTTTTAAAAAAAAATTTTTAATCACCATGAGATAGACCATTACAAACCTGCTCATGATTGGGCTTCAGGCATACAGTGTTCTAACATTCATCCCTCCACCAGTGACCATTTTCCAACACCAATGGCCCCAGTTCCCCACCATCCTCCCCTCACCTCTACCCCACCCAACCTGCCTCTATAGCAGGCACTTTTCTCTCTCTACCCTTTTTGTGCATTGTGGTTTGCCATACAGACACTGAAGAGTTATTATATATACATATATATATATTTTCCCTTACCTACCCAACACTCAGTTCTAGTCCAGTGACCATTTCCAACTACTATTGCCATACTGGTTCCTTTCCTATCTTACTTACCCTCCATCACACACACACTTGTGACAGATTCTAGCCACTGATAAGTCCTCCTGGTCCCTGTTTTCCCTGAGCTGTTAAACCTCTTGAGCCCTGCTTGAGAGAGCCCACCCCATCCATTTTTTTTAAGAGAAAAATTAAAACATACTAGATGACTAGTACCCTGAGCAATTTCCCTATGGCATGACACAAAACCTGAGTGAAGGTAGCCTGATGGAGGGAGCCATGGAGGGAGGTAGCCTGATGGAGGGAGAGCACAGGAGTTTGCCCACAACCCAGACGTGCCATGGACTACTCAGTGCTGACTCCTGACGGTGCCAAGGGGTCAAATATGGGTTGGTCCTGTGCAAGGCAAGCACCTTGATCTCTGTACTACTATTTCTTTGGTCCCAAAATGGTCTTATTTGTGACCCTAATGAGTTTATATGTGTTTTCTTTTCTAGGTTTTTAAGGCATCTTATGGTATGATTCAAAATAACCAACTCCAGGAAATTTTTACAAAGGAATCATTTTCCCCTCCTTCTCAAGCAATTCCTAGAGAAAGAAAAAAAACACTAACAATCATAATCAAATTCTGGCAGAGGTTCATCAGCTATTTGAGGCACATTCCTAAGTAGTTTTAAGTGGACTATGTTCAGGCAGTTAACTAGAAAGCAAAACAGTAGCACTAAATGTTGTAACAACACATTCTCCTTGAGACCAAACCAAGGATTTATTGCATATCTTTTCCTCACATACAACTGACAGGTTGGATACCTCACACAGGATACCCTGAGGTTACCAGGAGTAATCCCTCAGTATAGAACTAAGAATAAGCCCTGAGTACAGCGAGGTGCAGCCCAAAACCCCACCCCACCAAAAAAAAAAAAAAAAAAAAAACCCTAATTGTTAAAAGAAAAATGTGGCACATATGAATGTTGAGTTTTTTTTTTTTTTTTTTTTTTAAAACCCCGGGCCCCACCCCGGCCCCCCGCACACAACCCCCCCCCGCGCCCCGGCCCCCTGAAGCATCAACTTTAAATCAGATAAAGCGGGGCTTGAGCTAATAGTCCAGCGGGGAGGGCATTTGCCTTGCACATAGCCGACCTGGAATCGATCCCCGTCATCCCATATGGTCCCCAAGCACTGCCAGGAGTAATTCCTGAGTGCAGAGCCAGGAGTAACCCCTGAGCATCACGGGTGTGACCCAAAAAAGCAATAAACAAATAAACAAATAAACAAACAAACAAATAAATAAATAAATCCGATAAGCTTAGACTCCAACTTAACACAACTGTGTGGCTATTAGCAAACTCGTGACAGTTAAATATGATCACAGATCTAAGAAATGAAGTGAACAGAATTGCTAAGGTACCTCTCTCTAGATCCCACCCAACAGAAAAAGCACTCAATAGAGTAAGGCTCTGGCTTTGCGCTTGGCCGACTAGTTTTGATCCTGGGCGCCTCATATTCTCCCCTAAACACCACCGAGGTGAGCATCTGCTGGTGTGGCCCAAAAAACAAAAAAAAGGAAAAAGAAAGAAAAAGCGCTCAATAAAGTAATCAATGAAATCCACGGCCTGACGCTGAGGACCAGGCAAGCCTCTCCCCTTAACTACATCGTGGCTCAAACGACGTGAGCTTTATCAACCCTGACAGGCACTGGCAGGTGATGAGCCCCGCCGTTCCCCTTCAGACTGCAACTGACTCAGGGAAGGTGGAAAGATGCTACTAGGAGTTCGACTGCAAACTCGAGCAACACACTCATATCTTTTCCATTGCAAAAGCTCGACCCAAAGAGCCGGGTTTGCCAGCACTTCACAAACCAGCTTTGTCCTGAACACTCCAAGATGACTGTCTCGGCTAACGGGGTTCACTGGGGACTCCCCAAAGGCCAACGGCAGCAAAAGGGATCTTGCTCTGGTGATCAGGGCCGGGAGCGCTTCCTTCTCCGGCCTCAGTAGAGCCTGCTCTTACCACAGGGCAGGCACTTAACAACGCTCACGACGATGCTTCCAGTTCTCTCTACTGGTCCAGGGCTCCTTACGCCAGGGACCGCTTGCGCGGGGGTCAGGCGGCGCTTGCACATTTGGCCTATCCCTGAGGGACCGGCTATCAACGGTCCAGTGTCCGCGAGAATTTATGGACTTCAGCCTGGATTCCTGCAGCTGACCAGTCGTTGGTGCCGCCCCAGCCGAGGGTCCCAAAGCCCGCAGGGTTAGGAGTGGGGGCCAACCTGGCAAGCGCAAAGAGCGAGCAGCGGGACCCCTGCTCTGAGGGCCACGGAGAAACGCTTCGACCTGCCCGCAACACCACTCACCTCGCTAGCCCCTTCCTAAACAGGGGAAGATGCCAGAAGGCCCCGCCACGCACCGCTAGGTCGCCGCCCCGCGCGGCTCGGGACACCTCTCGCCGCTAGGACGCGATTCCGCTGAGTGGTCGTCCCAGAGGAGTCAGCCTCGGGGCGTGTGGGACAAAATCAATTCCAGAAAACGATTCCCCTGCGGGGTCGCACGTCCAGGTAGCGGAGTCCCAGAGGGTGGCTGGGGGAGGTAAAGCCTATCTTCAATACAGCGAATCTCCCGCCCTGTTCGGGGGCGGAGTCCCGAAGAACCAATAAAAAGCCGGAAGAGTCGAGAATGACGTCTTTTTAGGCCAGTCGAGGAAGGTCTTTCCAGCCCCGCACACCAAGAATTGTGAGGAAAACGAATCCCTGAGCGCAGGGGCTGCGGGCTCTTTCCTCTTTCCGTTTCCGGGGAGGTTAGAAGTGGGAGGCTTAAGCAGTTCAGTGCACTTCTCTGAGGCGGTGTTTAAAGTTTTCCTTGGTTTGCCGGTTTACTGCCTTTGTGGGAAAAGGAGAATGGTGCCGCGTTGTTGTTGTTGTTGTTGTTGTTGTTTTAAATTAACCTCTTTTGGCATGAAAGGTAGGGTTCCGTGCATTTTAAGGATTTGGAAGTGGAGGAATTAATAGATTTAGGGGGAGCGCTTTTTGCGTCTCACCGAGCGATGCTCAGGGGTTACTACTGGCTCTGCACTCAGAAGCTCTTGGTGGTGCTGGGGGACCATATGGGATGCCGGAGATCGAAACCCGGTCTGCCGCCTGCAAGGCAAACCCTTACCCGCCGTGCTCTCCTTCGTGCGACCCTTGTATCGCGGACAGAGAAGAGAACGAGCGAGACGCAGCAGAGAATGTTAAGCCCCGGGAACTGAACATGAAGATAGGGTCACATTGCTCATGGTGTGATGAGAAGAGAAACTAAGAGTAGAAAGATAATGAAGATTAATAGCGCACTGCCGGCTCACTTATTCCCACTAGCATTCATTCAAATCAAACCTGCAGAGTTGTCTGCACTTTGAGTACACTGTGCTGCCTGTCTGCGGGAATAACAGACACGGTGTAGGAGAAGATACTGTGTGGACGGCACAGAGAAAATTTACATGGCAAAGTCCAATGAGTATTGCACCTTGTGTTAGAGAAGGACAGAAAGTAAAAACAATTTCCTTGGAGGATGGACTGTTTAAACTGAAATTTGAGAATTAAGTAGACACTAAGATGGTCAGAGAAAGGATGGAATTGTCCAGATCTGAATCACTACGGAAGTTCCCTGAAAAGACAAGGGCCGGGGAGAGGGAGTACAGCGGTTTGGGCACTTGCTTGCACTGGTCTTTCCCTGATTCCAGCGCCGCCAGTAGTGATCCTTAAGATCAGAACGAGATGTGACCCGAAAACAAAACAGAAACGTTAGTAGGTATCAAAAAGGGATGACAAACCATACAGAATTGCATGTTCAGTGGCAAACTAATACATATGTATATAATATAATCAGTGCTGTCTCAGAAGCACCAAATAAATGTTAATTCAAACTACGCAAGTATTGCAATTTTAAATTAGAAAATTAAAACAACTGGTGGTGTTGCAGGACTCCTCTAAGAGCCTCTGCATCTGCCCTGAATTACCTCCTGCAGGTCACTTCGTAGATAGGGGGCAGTCTAAATGTGGCAGTTTATCTGACCATGTATTCTATCTATACTGGCTGGTATAAATATTCTCTCATGCTAATACAATCATCGTGGGACTAGCTAGATCTTACCAGCATATTTGCCTGGCCATGTTGGAGCTCTAAGTAATTAGACCAGAGAGAAATGCTGCTTGCCTCCAAGCAAACAAGCATGGCTCCCTGATAACTCAAAGACAACTAAAATACAAAACTACCCTGAAGTAGAGACTCTTGTGAAGGCTTGGAGAAATATTTAACTGGCATTAGTATTAGTCTTTGGTACAGAGACATGCCATCTCAGAAACCCTTTTCTCTACCCTATAAAGGCATTTCCAGGCAGATCTTGGCTCAAAACATTAGCATATACTAGGGCCTAGGTGAGGTGCTGGGAGAAATTACCTAAGGGCATTTGACCCTTCCTGCTTCCCATAATAGTGGGAAGTCTGAGTTGCAGGGGTATAAAACCAGCCTGCTTCCTCTCCGCTCTTTTTTGGGCCCACACTCTTCTTAGGAGTCTTGTCTTTGTCTCCCTCTCTACAAGGCCACCATCTTGGCCTACACGTGGCTGGGGTTTTAGCCGGGAATCCTAAGCACCGGGATTTTCATGTTGCTGACTTGTATGCCTAAACCTGTGATCAGTAAAGCCTTTTAAAACTGCATCGGATTCCTGGAGTCTTCATCCATTCCCTGCTGGCCGTCGAGGTAGAAGGGAACTTCGCTTCCTGGCACTGTCAGGGACCCCAGTGGTGTCCCCAACAGTTGGAATCTTATTCTATAAATAATAATTCAAGTGAAAAAAAGAAAAGCCAGGATTGGTAAAGAGCCTTACATTATTCTCTTTTGGATTAAGGTATAAGTGACAAGATACCGTTTTAAAAATTTTGCATTGTATTGCATGAATCTGAAATAAAAGAAAAACAAAGCTTTGGTCTATAAGGAATAAGAGACATAAAGAAGACTGTCAAAAGACAAAAGTGTGTGTAGAGAGGGGAAGAGAAGGCCTGCTGTCTCATCAAACAAGCCCCAAGAGAACAAGCAAGTTTATCCTTGGAAAACAATATACTGGGGTAAGAGTGTGAGGGAATAGGCACACATTGCTAAAAAAGAATGTGAATTGTACTGTAATAATGTTGGCTCTTCTGATTTATGGACCTAGGAAGAAAATTTTGTTTCCCATGAAATGGCTGAACTTCACCTGAGAAATTTTAAGGATATCTGAAAATTACATTTGGAAAGTTCAGATTCAAAGATACAGTTGTCATACAGAAAAGTGTATTTTATATATTAATTTTGCTCCTATCTTCATGTTGCTTTGTAGTGTATATATAATTTTATACATGGCCCAGATGTATTTCATTTAAACTGTCTTAATTAAATGCGATTTAATATTTAGGGAAATGAACAACTCAAATTCAAAGGTCAAATAAGTTGTATTTTTTATACTGTACAAAATAAAATTTACATTCTTAATGTAACTAGATACATCTAGGAAAAATTACACATCTCAAGAAACACAATATTTAACATCTTAGATATATTTCTGCATCGCAGATTGTATTTTATACATCTTTATTTACAATAACTTAAAATATTTGTCGTCTCTGGCAGTTATTTACAAGGTCAACAGTGACTACATTTCACATTTCAACAATCAACAGCATTAACCAGTTCAGTAAGACAGTTTAATATAATGGCTTACATGCACCAATAAGAATGATTTTAAATGTTTTTTCTTCAGTTCTGAAAAAAAATGAAAGTTTTCACTAGTGCTAGGTTGAAAGGACACCAATCAATAGCGGTATTTTTCATGCCTATGTCATTCAATTTTTACCAGCACTATCTGAATAACTGGGATGTTTTTAAAATATTCTATTGATGCTGGTTAAAATAATGGGAAAATAATTTTTGCACCATATAAACTGTTTCACTTAACCAGTTAAACTGAATGTAAAGCCAGCATACTTCTTATAAAAAAGAATAAAAAAGATTCACTATAAATTAACTGATAAACACTACAAATACTTTAAAATGACACATGGAGCATGAGTATTAACTGTCATTCAGTTTGAGGATAAAACTTAAAAAAATGCAAAACCTACATACATAATTGTTAGAACATCAATCTCCTCTTTGCAAGTTAATTGAACAATACATTCATTACTTTTTTAACCACTAATATGGAAAAACTGCCTATAGAACCTTCTTGGAACATCAGATAAAATGTTTCAGATAAAATATGTCTCATATTTTTTTTAAAAATATTCACTAGTTACTTTATTGGTCTATAAATCTAAGAGTATTTTAGCTTTTCTTAATCTAATGTTTTTCATCAAATGAAAAAAACATCCAGTAATTATGTACATAAATTATGCAAGCATACTTTAGCCAACATTAAACCTGTAAGAAATAATTCCTATTACCCATTTAAAAGGGTCCATTTCTAAAACTTCCATAATCCTATTTTTTTAAAGCCACAATATCATACAAGGTAGCAACTTTTGGAATTCTCCCTTGGTCCCATTCTTTTTAATTCACTATTGAAGAGCAGAATCCTTAATCTGGGTTACTTCTTATGGCTCATTCATATATATGCCATAAAGTGTAACAATGGACTTTTACCTGGTATTTTTTGTTAAAAGAGTAAAGAGTTGACATTTTCACCAACAAAATCTTAAATGGAATTTCAACAATAATCACAGAGAAAGCTCCTTTAACTTATTTCCCCATGACTACCCTCAAATTAAAGAGGCCTATTGCTTAACAGTTACATACTTTAAAATTTGTGTTTGGTTGACATTTTTTGGTAAAGTTTTAAATCAAAGATGGAAAGACACTCAAATACAGAAAACCAGATTGTTATCAATTCTGTAGTTAAGGATGGATTGTCCAATTCATTGCTCTTTGGGGAAAAGATTATTAAACCTACCTCAAATTAAAAATAATTCTATTTATACTTTAGTTATTTCTAATTTGGGGCCTACATTACATAGAACATAACAGCATGATACCAGACACTGAATGCTATCTTAACTTGTAAACAATTCTTTAAAATCTAGAAGCAAAACAGAATTTTATGTACTTCGTTGCCAAGTTGTTTCACATCATTTCTAGTTTGCTGCTAACTTCTGCCCTGAATTATTTGCTCTGGTGTATATTTCTCATAACACTTAATAATAAATCACAAAAATTCTGAGAAGAATAAAAGCAACCGAAGATTTGTGGTTGTGTAGTTAGGCACAGAAGAAATGTACTGACATAGCAAAAAAGGTTGGGTGGTGATGACTCAAGGGGTCATCAAATTTCTGGACCACCAAAATCCTAATTCAAGTGCACAAAGATTTACTTAATGGCATTTCCCATGCCGTTCAGTGTCAGAATTAGGCAGACAGATAATGCTAAATTTTATTGACCACTATGACAATGAAAAATCATGCCAATCTGGTTGCACAATTTTCTTAGTACTATTAAGCTTACACTGCACTCCAAATTCTTATAATACGGCAAAGGGGTTTTTTGAATTTAACATACCAATTTCTAGCTGATTTTCAAACAACTTGTTTCTTAAAAATTAAAGTGTTATGGGCGGAGCAATAGCCCAGCAGGTAGGGGCGTTTGCCTTGCACCACGGACGGCCCATGCCGGCCGGGTTCGATCCCCAGCATCCCATATGGTCCCGAGCACCGCCAGGGAGTAATTCCTGAGTGCAGAGCCAGGAACAACCCCTGAGCATCGCCGGGTGTGACCCAAAAAGCAAAAAAAAAAAAAAAAAAATTAAAGTGTTACAAGTACATGTCTAAACCAACTTGGTGGTTTGAAATATGATAATGATGGGCCAGAGAGATTGCACAGTGGGTAGGGGCGTGTTTGCCTTGCACGTGGCCAACCTGGGTTGGATCACCAGCATCCCATATGGTTCCCCCAACCCCCAGCACCTCCAGGAGTAATTCCTGAGTGCAGAGCCAAGAGTAACCCCTGAGCACCGCCGGGTGTGACCCAAAAAGCAATAATAATAATAATAATAATAATAATAATAATAATGAAGGTTCAATTTGGAAGATAAACAGCCTCATGTTCCATAGCCATCATCTAGAAAAATGGTTCTAAATTTCTTATAGGCTTTTTAGCCACTGGCATTACCTATGACACTTTTAAAAACTGAAAATGAATATGAAACAAATACTATAAAAAAGAAAAATGTAAAACTTACTTTGTAACCAAAAATAAAAAATGGAGAGATCTTCCTTGCCAGTGTTTTGTAGAATACCGTCCTCTAAAGACAGACACTATTGTTTTAAAATTTACAAATGAACATGCAGAGAATTCAAAGAATTCAAACATCAACAACTAAAGAGGTAAAAATGGAGGCATAAAAATCTCACAATATGAAGGAAGGGAAATACCTTCTTTAAAATAGTCACAAAAAATAATGCAAACTCTGGAAGAATTCCAGTATTCCAGTGTTATAATTAAAGCTACTAAAGGAAATTTGAGCATATAGGTGAGAAATACTGAGTTTATGTAGGTGACACTATGTTTAAAGACATTTTATATGGTATATACACTTTAAATGATGTCATCACCTTTCTATCATGAAATCATAATCTTCATAAATCTTCATAATCTTAAAACTATTTTCATCATACAGGTAAATACTGCTTAAGTCTCATCTAAACACTAGTGAGGCTATTTTGACAACAGAAATTAAAGAATAAGCTTACTTAAACCTTTCTGTTGTGCAACAGAATTCACCACGTAGGTGATTGTGAAAGCTGGCTGATTTGAAAATTACTTTAAAATAGCTAGAAACAGGGGCCAGAGCGATAGCCCAGCGGGTAGGGCGTTTGCCTTGCAAGCAGCTGGCCAGTGCCGGCCCAGGTTCGATCCTTGGCATCCCATATGGTCCCCTGAGCACCGCCAGGAGTAATTCCTGTGTGCAGAGCCAGGAGAAACCCCTAAGCATTGCCGGGTGTGACCCAAAAAAAAAGCAAAAATAAATAAATAAATAAAATAGCTAGAAACACTGATCAAAGAAAGCTATTTCACTGGGTTAATGTTTGCATCTAAATATATCCTCAGAAATAGAATCAACTAGAATATAGCAGCATACAACTATTATGTGACATAAAATTATAAGGCATAAATTAGATAAGAAAAATGTATAGTATAACATGCCTACATTTCAAATACTTTCTTGTTGTTTATTTTTCTATTTTTTCAAGATTTAATACTTTCTTTAATGTGCTATGATTCACCAACTAAATAAGAAAAAAAGGAAGTGTTACATATCATGTTTACCAAATACGAGTAAAGGGAGGCAGTGGGGTATCA
Organism: Cryptotis parvus; assembly: GCA_021461705.1. Classification (NCBI taxonomy): domain Eukaryota; kingdom Metazoa; phylum Chordata; class Mammalia; order Eulipotyphla; family Soricidae; genus Cryptotis; species Cryptotis parvus. The sequence continues at coordinate 18,019 of JAJIBD010009788.1, forward strand.
ATATGCATTTGAGACAGAAATTTGATTCTGGCTCTGCTTATTAGTTTTGTGATTACTACAACTTTTTTTTAGGCTTAGGTTTCTGAGGATAGATAAGGTGTGTGTGGGAGGTGTGGGTGCTGGGAAACTGGATTATCTCTAGGTTTTCTTTAAGGACAAAAAATTTAATGAAAGAGCACATAATAATTCAGAGGGCAGGGTGGTAAGAATGTCAGGATTTCAAATTATAATCATTCCTCCATTAGCTGCAAGAATTTCAAAATATTTTTATATTTGAAAGTCTCATTTCTAATTTCTCACTTTACATTTTTACGCTTGCTTTATAGAAATAACTCTAAGGGTCACAGAGTTGCCTAAAAACCTTCAGTTTTTAAATTCCTTAATTCAAATTGGCGTAGATGGTACCAAATTGTTAAAAACAATTATTTTCTCCCTAGCTTTTTATACAGATTAATGTGTTTTTTGAATGGAAGTATCTAAAAAAATTAAAGAAAAAATATGTCCTTTGGAGGGAGATGCTTGGGGGCCATAGGAGTGCCCGTATTGAAGGCCACAAGAAAAGGCAAGTGTTTTAACCACTGTATTATCTCTCTGGTCCCTGCCATAGATTTTTTAAATTCAAGCCTGTACTGCTATGCGTGGCAGAGCCTGTACTGCTATACACGGCAGAGCCTGGCAAGCTACCCGTGGTTTATTCAATATGCCAAAAACAGTAACAGTAATGAACCTCATTCCCAATGAATGGAGACATTACTGGTGCCCACTTGAGCTAATCAATGATCAATGGGAAGACAAGTGATACAAGTGATACTGCTATGCCAAGTATTGGCCCCCAGACTTCCTAAGCACTAACCCCCAACCAAAATTAAAAACTAAAGAATGGAGCACAAATGTTAAAGGGTCCTAAAACATCCATGGTTATGCAAATGTATAAATACAGACACATAATTCTTTAGATTCAAAATATATTCTGAAACTGCATTCTAGGCATAATTTATCTTATCTGGGGAGGGGTGTGTTTGCTTTCTGGGTGGTGTGTGTATGTGAGGTCACGGAGTGTCAGGGATCAAATTTAGGCATCTCATGCAAAGTACACACTGCTGTTTCTCTGGCTCTCAGGTATAAGTCATTTCTAATAAAATAAGTATAACGTTTCTGGGGGCACTCAGGTATCTATGTGGTGCCAGGGATTGAACCAAGGGCTCCCTCCCACATGCAAAACATGTGCTCCAGTCCTTTGAGTCATCTCTCCAGGCCACTAATCTACTTTGGTATTATTTAGTATTTCTTTGTGCTTTAAAAATCACACTGGATTTAGATGCCAATAAATGCACAACTTTATGAATTAAAAACCCTTCTGTTTCAAAATCAGACATTCCTGACATACAGTGACTGACTACAGTTAGTATTTCCCACTTCAGTAAATACAATATTCTTTTCCTTCATACTTAAAACTTTGCTTTGTTAAATGATATTGGTCTTTACACATTTATGTTGGCTGCTTTTAAATTCTCATTATTCTGACATTCCTTAGTTAAAAGAAGCAAGGGATATCTAAAATATGTCTTTGTAATATATACATATAAACAACACACATATGCATACAACAAACCAATAAATCTCTATTTAACCAACTTTTAGATTTATCCCAGACTTTGGCAATGCAGTAAATACTAGTTCAGGTTCTATTTTCCATGAGCTGAATAATGTTACACACCACAAAGTTCAAACAAGGTTCTCATTCTTAGAACAATCCTAAAGAAAGTTGATTTTAAAAACAATAGTTCTTAAAATCAAAGTATGGGGAGTAATTTTTAGGTGACAAACGAGGCATTTTTCTGGTTACTTTATTTATCAAAACCTATTGTAATGTTCATTAGAAGAGAAAATTTCAAACTTTGTTAATTAGGAGAATATCTGCTTTCTACAAAGTCAGGATATATTTTTCTTTCACAATGATAAAATTAAAATGTCAATGGATAAAGCAACAATAGCTTTGACACGTTTTGTGAAGAGATAATATATAGCAGTTCAAGTCAAATATACACTGATTATCAGAAAAACAGTATATTTTCTTCTACCTCATTCAAGCATTAGAGCCTGAGACCCAATGGAGTATATTAAGATTTTATCCAACCATATCAGGACTGAATATTTTTTTAACTGAAAATGCATTTTTGGTAAACTTTTAGCAGAATTACCAAATACTACTTACATACATTCAGCATCTAGCTTACTGGCATGATTTGAAAATTTTATAAAAATGAGAAACTTTTGCAGATATACTGATTAGAAGATACACAAATTGCATTACAATAAACACAAAGGCAGTGTGGTCCTTATAGGAGAAATGAAGTCAGTACCCCCTGGTAGAAATGTTCTATAAAAATGTGTCACCTTGAAGCATCAGTGTTTTCAGCCAATTATCTGTCCCTGATGTATTTCCTTGGAGTATATGATCTATCAGGACTTCAGGTTCTTAATCCAAAATTATCAGACTGAATTTAGGTACATCTAAAAAAGCAGCTTGAAAGGGTTTCTCCAATAGTATGACTTCACAGAAAGCAGGTTGAGAAATCCCTCTCTTTACCTGAAGACGTACTTATTCTACTTCAGTCATCAGCTCACAAAGGAAATGAAAAAAAAATCTATCAAAATTTCCCCTCATACACACAATCCCACACAAACCTAAGACAAACTGACCCATTCCCACCCCCCACCCCATCCCGCAGCACCAAAACATCAATCATTCCTAAAATGAACATGCCCCTTGGATTCTCTGATTTGTTGGTTGTTCAATCTTTAAGGACAGAAATGCCTTAAAGTCCTTGGGAGGAGGGAAGACAGTTAATGACTAAAGAGCCATTGAGAAAGTGCATTATCAATTACACAATCAAACTTTGGCCCTCCCTTCCTTGGAGGTGACCAAAATTTGATTAGAATGTTTCAGTAATTAAACATTTGTGTCCTTGATAAAGGAGATGGGGGAAATAGAGCCACCCTCATTTTAATGAAAAAGTGCAGCACTCTACCACCTTTCCCCAAGCTTCTCAAGAAAATGATTGCACAGACTCAGAGAAGTCCAAAAGTCATAGCAGAATCTCTGAGGCACTCCTGGTTAAGAGAGAAAAAAATATGATCCAGTGATCTTCATAGTTTATAGATTATGAGAACAAACCCGTTTTTTTTTTAAAAAAAAGAAAGCCAAAGAATCATTTCATAGGGATCATAAACACCATTTCCTCTAACATATCCTCAGTCTCACAGTGTTGAAATGGGACTGATCAGCCTACGATGGGATTGCACATCACCCAAGGAGAAAGGAAGGCATGAAAAAATGCAAACATTCTGTACTGCTTCACAACACGTTTACAATAAGTGAAGAGAGAGAAAGGAGGGGGGGTAAAAAACCTTATTGCTGTTTCCATACAAAATATAGTATGAAGATACATCCTAAACTAAAATCAAATTTGATTTTGATGACTAGTATTTTCACAATGCGGGATGAAGTATTTTTTGTGCAATGAAATGTTCAGTTTTAAAGGTAAGCAGAAAGATGAACAAGGATGTCAAAACTACACTTGGGATATTAGCTGCATATTGAAACTTGGGGATCGAGACTGCTTGGTTAAGGGAGCTCCTGAGCTGAGGAGCTCTTTGCTTTCTCCAGTTTGCCCTAGTCGGTCTTCTTGTAGACTGATAGTTGAAAATCTATTAGCATTGTTAGTTGCTAAATTAGTAACTCCCTCAATACCAACCCCAAGGCTGGTACTTGCTTGACTGCCATTTACATAGTCAAATGATTTACTTGAGGAAGCACTGGCTGTCCGGATTAGATTATTGGTTTTTTGGCACCACCTGGCCAGCAGGCAAGCTCAGGTGTTTCTTCATAGGTGTCAGCTCAGCTGAATCTACACTAGGATCAGCTGGTTGCTGTACATACTGCCTTCGAACTACTGAATCTCGAGGGCTTTCGCTGGATTTGATGGCAGAAGTTTCTTTTCTCCTTGGCTGAACGCCCAGCTGCTACTTTCCTTAAGCTTCCCCTTTGAGAAGAGGAAGACGGTTTGTTCCCCACTGGCTGACTGCTGAGGGAAGCTCCTGATGAAAATCCTTCATCTGCATCATTCAGGTTAACAGATTCCTCTCCTCCATTTACACCCTCAGCACCTAAAAAGACAAATCAGAGAGTCAGCAATAGCTAATTAAACAAGCAGACGTGAATAACAACTCAACTGATCTCATCAGTAGTGCTTGCAATAGATTGGCAGTGGCCTTTCAATATCAATACAGCCCTAAATAATTTAGAGAAGAAACAACCTATACGAAATTCTTACAAAGAATTCTAACATTATTCATTTTGTTTAGTTTTTCCCAGAAGTGATAAAACTCTCCATAAACAATATTAGGATACTATCAATAATTAGGTACATAAAACTATTTTTTGATAAAATTTTGTTATTGTAAATTTTGATAATACATCCACATCAATTTGAAGTGACTGTCTCTATCTGGAAAAACAATTACCCCTTAACCCATGATAAAATGGTGCAAAAGTGATCTCCTTTCTAGTTACCAAAAATGGTGCCCCAAACTCACTTATCCCACTTAACCAAACCTTTTAACTACAGTAAAAAAAAATTTTTTTTTTTTTTTTTTTTTTTGGTCACACCCGGCAATGCTCAGGGGTTTCTCCTGGCTCTGCACTCAGGAATCACTCCTGGCGGTGCTCAGGGGACCATATGAGATGCCGGGGATCGAACCAGGGCCGGCACTGGCCGGCCGTGTATAAGGCAAACGCCCTATCCACTGGGCTATCGCCCGGCCCCAGCTACAGTAAAATTTTATATTCACTCAACAGTGAACTACTTCTAAATGGCTTAAAAATGTTTAACTTGGAACAAGTAAATTTTCTGACTCCAAACTAGAAAATCTGTTTTGCTTTCAGCAACATCTTAATCATACTGTCTTATGGACAAAAGTTAATCACTGGTTTCCATATGGATCAATGTGCAGAAAATTTTATTCTCAAAGCTAAGAGACCAGCAGGAATATTTAAGAATTTTAAAACTTTTAGTAGTATGCATTTCTAACATCTTAGGCTTTTAGTACCAAGCCATTGTCATAATCACAAAATACTACAGTGTTATTACGTATTACCTAGAAAACAGTATTATCTTGAAATTTTCTAAGATTGGGAGAAGAGTCCTGGGTTTTAAGTTCCACCAAAGATTTTTTTTTTATCTACTTTTTCTTTTTTTTACTGAGAAAGGTAATACATTTGCTTCTTCCAAAACCTGATAGTGGTTTGCTACTTTATTAAATGTCTCCCAAACTACGTGAAAATATAATCTAAATTTACATACATATATCCATAATCCAGTTGGATAAAATGTTAGGTAAGAATTCTAAACATATATGACTGGGGTACAGATTACCTAAATAAAATATTTAAACACAACATTTAACATAATACCTAGAAAGATACAGTTTTTCCATATGGATTATTTCCCTCCAAAAGAATAAAATAAGCTATCTTTAAAGCAAAAGGCCATCTTGCAGTATATCCAGCAGTTTAATCCTCAGAGTCATGCAGAGCCATATGAAAGTGCAACTGACACTTCTCTCAACTCCTTCAAAAGAAAGTTATACAGTTTTGAAACAAAAGCCTCAACTTATTCATACATCATCTTAGCAATTCACTTCTAAGTAGTTTAAGAACTCCAAAATGCCCAAAAGATAGTTACTAGTTCAGAAATGACAGAAGGAAAACAAAACTGTTATATACAGAAATATATCATTGGCTATATGCATAAATCATTAGAAAAGGAGACTGAGAGAGTGCTAGTTCCTGACTCTTGCCACATGCAGAAATGATGCTCAAGCAAAATGGTCATGAAAGAAATGAAAACATAAAAGTTACCATGCAAGAGAATCTATTGATAGTTTAAATGATAAGAATTACTATTTCAATGTGATGGAACACTAACTACACTCATCTGAGACATTGTCCTCAGTTTAGTAATAACTATATTCAGTTTTAAAAGTCAGAAATAAACTGTTACTTGACAATCAGAATAGATTATATACTTCCTAAAGTTTCAACATATAATAAATATAATTTTAACTGTAAGAAAATTAATACTATTGTACTAACAAATTTCTTAAAAAAGGAATTTATCAAAACTAAAGAAATAAATTATTCTATGCTTATTCCAAGAGTTCCAGAAAAACAAGATTTACCACAACTTCCTTTTCATTTATTTTTGTTTTTAGGGTCACATCCACCGATATGCTCGGGGTTATTACTGACTCTGCACTCAGAGTTCACTCCTGGTGGTGCTCAGTGGACCATGTGGGAGGCCGGGAATTGAACCCCTGTCAGCTGTCTATAGATTAAGCACCTTACCTATTAGACTGATTCTCTGGTCCAAGATTTACCAGTTTTTTACGTTCTAATAACTTGCTTCCTTTGCTTTAAAAACCTCAAGGGATGAAAAAAGTCGATTATGTCTCACATTTTTCCTTTCTAATTTCCTCCCTAAGTGAAAGAAAGGTTAGAAACAATACTATTCATGATATATAAGGACTCTTAATGTATTTTTCTATTACTATCTTCATTTTCCCTAAATTTAGCTGGTATTAATAATAGTTTATAACTATTATTAATCTATATTAAAGGAAAAAATTGGGGGAAGCACACCCAGTTCTCCGGGCTTACTCCTGACTTTGTACTCAGGAGTCACTCTGGTAATGCTCAGGGGACCTACCTGCTATATTAAAACTCCAGTCCCAGCAAAGTAATTTTTGAGGAATTTCAGATAGACAAAGGCAAGCTACTCATCTTTTCCCATACCACCCACCTTCATAAAAACAAATTTTTTACTACTAATATGAAACAATACCAAAACAGCTATTTTATTATATAATAGTCACTTAAAAGGAATTACTATTTTGGTTCCTTAATATTTTTTGGTTTTTAGTCACACCTGAAAGTCCTCAGGGCTACTCCCAGTGCACTGCCATGGAGATCATGCCTGGCTGTGGTTGGGGAACTACACGGTGTTGAAATTAAAACCCAAGCCTCCAACATTTGAAGCATGTACACTAGCCCTTTGTATTTTGGTACTTTTTAAGAGCATGGCTTTTGATGTACTGGAATAAAGGCTTCAACTTAAGCCATACTTTATAGACTATCATTTGTAACACAGTATATCATTTAGTACAAATACTCTAACATTCTATCAATGACAGTACATACACAGCAAGCTTGTTTAGTCATTAAGAATATCAAGAAATAGGCTATTGTCCAACGTAGGTCAACTTTAAGTTCGACTCTATTCATATTCTTATTTTTATATCTTTCTAAAGATAGAAGTGACTCACAAGAATAACAAAGAGATACAGGAAAACTATAACAGGAAGGCTGCATCTTTCACAGTCATTTAAACAAAAATCTATGTAAAGCAGCATCAACTTTTTTCAGTCCCTGGATCATGCACATGCAATGCCATTAAATGAAGTAAGGTCAATTTGAGCAAAGTGGCAAGGGAATAGAGGGTAAATTTAGACTTTTACTGAGCATGCTCAAATTTTTAATGCATCAAAGAGCAAGACACTTCCCTAAGGTGGAAGGTAACTTCTTCGTGTAACTAGATCTTTAAAATATGCAAAAACATATAACCTACTTTAAAATTACCTACTGTGTTTCATAAATTAGCATAAAGCTTCCAACGTAGCAATACATTAAATAATGAAAAATGTATTAAGTTACAGTTCCCTCTTTCACGAAGTCAACTATGGCATCACATGTTAAACAGCCAACAAATGCTTTCTGGTCAGAGAAGAGCTCTTTAACACAAAGTAGTGGTGGAGGGACAGAGGGGCATGTAAAAAAAATCTCATCTTGAAATACCTACACTGTAGAAAAAGATTTATTAGGATATGCTTGACCTCTAAATAATATATTTCAGTTGTTTGGGAACTATTAAAGGCAACAACTATTTATAATAATGATTAAATGTAGTGTGCCCAGAACAGCACATTTCTAGAGGACAGATGATTGTGGTTCAATAAAATACACAACTGAATTAGAAGGTTTAGAAAATCATCAGTACCAGTTTACTCTATATCAAGAGAGATAAGAAATTCGTGTTAATGAATCACCCTGGAATTAACACTTAAATGGTTGGCTCCACTTTTAATACAACTTCTGAAGGATGTTAATGTTTTAAATCTCTTATATTTGAAAGAATTTTATTAATGAAATCAATTTAGTAAGGCTCATGACCATTGAATACAGTTTCCCTTCCTAATGTTAGAATAAACATGCTCAGTAATGAAAAATTCCCAAGCATTTGCATATCCTTTGGAGACAGGCCTCTATCCTGTTAATAGCCATGCCAAGCTGTTCGTTGATTACACAAGGATGCAGACTCCAGGCTAGCACAAATGGTAACTAAAGATTGTACCTGACCTGGTGCTAGGCAATTGGGAGGGTATGCTTTGCAAGAGGAGCTAATACACCCTGGGGTACTGGAAACACACACTAGAATGGAAAGATGCTCTGCTTGGGGATAGAGGAGAGCCAGGATCCTTCTCCAGCAACTGCCTCACTGACTTCTGCCTCCTCATCTCTGTCCTACCCTCTGTTGTGGCTGCTGCTGAGTTGGGCCCGGTGAGCCGTGCTCAGGGGTCCTGCGCAGCAGCACCTCCCCCCCTCTTGCACACGCTTGATCCCTAGGTCAGTGGAGCCGTGTTGGATCGGGAGCCAGGAATACTCGAGTCAGCCTCGCTTTGAGAAGTCAAAGCCATCTGGGATTCAACATATAAAATTTTAGTGCTTTTTGAGCTGCTCTATTCTTTTCTGAGCATTCTGACCCCGCAGATTAGAGAATGTCTATGGATATGATATAAAAACACAAATACTGTTTATATATTTATATGTGTGTGCACGTCATGCACACGCATAAGGCAGCAGATGAACAATGTGAGGTTTGCAAATGAATAGGACAAAAATAGTGATCATTAAAATGGCAATTAATATATCTTAGGCAAAACAAATCATTCAAGTATGTTTACAAAATACTGCTGGATTCAGTACTTAAAAAAAGCAAAGATAGAAATCTAAAAAGCGTAACCAATTTTTTTCGTGGATAATTTGTATCAGATTGTTAGTCAGGTAAATAAATTTCTCCCACAATGCTCATACATGCACCTTACTTTCCCAGTATGGTAAAGAAATTTTTATTATTACTAGTACAAACTATGAGCCGCCCCCAAATTGATCATATTTTCTGTTTTAATATTCAGAGAGTATGCTAACATCTTTCTACTTTATTAAAAATATATATACACATATATATGCATATGTATTCAGACACTGAAACCACATTTTGAATGCTAATTATTAGAAACTAAGCAATTTTACTTTGTATAAAGTGCTACATATAATGTATTTACAGAGTCAGTAAGAAAAACTGTGATAAATTTGCTTGAGTGGGCTATAGGAATTTTGTACATACCTTCTCTCCTCCACCTATGACGACGGATTGAAGCTGTTGTAATTGCAGTCCGAGAAATCCTCGGCACTGTTGGAGTGACTTCCACTTTAAGAACTTTCTGGCCTTCTTGTGAAGAATCCGGAGCATCAAATGGTAATGAATTTTTCATGGCATTAGCAACCTAAAATAATAAGTGTATAATTAGACAAATATATAACTTGTTTATTATATTTGTTTCTTCAACTTTTAAAATATGTATAAAAAAAGTTGTTCTATCAAATGCAAAATCTATGTTGTTCAATAAGTGAACCCTTCCTTACGTAAGAACATTTTATAATTAGGGAGAAGAGAGATCAATAGAATTGGCACATACTTTGCATGAAGGAGGCCTGGGTTCAATCCTAGGCACCATTATGGCACCAAGAATTGGGTTGGGAGTAGCCCCCTGAGCACTGTCAGATATGGTCAAATAAATATTTTTTTAAGTTTCTGATTAAAATTGATTCTTCAAATAACATGTAAATTTTAACCCCTGATTTAAGAAATAAAATATTAGTCATTTCTCTATTACTTTGTGTCTATGAACACACACACACACAAACACACACACACACACACACACACACACACACACACACACACACAAGACCAAAACTCATGGTTCAGATTTTAGATCTTTATGTAGTTAAAAACTAAAAAATCAGGGGACTGGAGAAATAATACAGTGGGCAGGGCACTTGCCTTGCACATGGCCAATCTAGGCTTAAATAACTTCATATTGGGTTGGAGTGATAGTACAATGGGCAGGGCATTTGCTTTGCATGCTGCCTACCTGGGTTCGATCCCTGGCATTCCATATGGTCCCAAGTAACACCAGGAATAATTCCTGAGTTCAGAGCTCGGAGTAACCCGTAAGTATAGCTGGCTGTGACCGCCCAACCCCCAAAAAAAAAGTCCCTTCATATTGCCCCTAAGCATCACCAGAAGAGATCCCTAAGTGCAGAGCCAGGAATAAGCTTGAGCAATGCCTCATGTGGCCTCAAACCACCTCCCCCTGCCAAAAAAAAGGTCAATTTTTAGAACTTATACTATCACTTAAACACAGAAAAACCATCCTTCTCTAAAAACTTGGGTATTTATTTCTTCTTTGAAAAAATTTAAGCAGTTCTTTAATTTATCTGAGCTCTATTTTGATACGTGGCAGGAGATGGCTGACTGTTATTATGTAATAAGACATTTTTTACATCAATGCTTTGGATTGTCCCTTATATTACATAAAAAAACTTTTGCCCATTAATGTTCTTTTAGACACATGCATATTTAAGAAGGAGTAAATATAAAGGCCAGAGAGGTAGTACAGTAGGCAGGGGCACTTGCCTTGCACATGGCTGATCCAGGTTCAACCTCTGGTAGACCATATGGTCCCTTGAGCATCAGGAGAGATACCTGAATGCAGAGTCAGCACTAACTTGAGCACAGCCAAGTGTAGACCCAAAACAAAATGATCTTTTAAAAACAAATAAGACTAAATATCCTGCCCCTTGAGATACTGCAGGTGGCTGCAGTGCCCAGCTGTGTGGGCAGGTGGCAAACAGGAGACAGGCTTATCTACACCCAGGGCTCTGCCCCATGGGCCCCTGGATGGTTGATGGTCTGACATAAAAAAAAAAAAAAAGACTGGGTCCCCTGGGATGAACTCAGAACCACAGCAGAGTCTGGCAAGCTACCTGTGGTGTACTCGATATGCCAAATATAGTAACAATAATGGACCTCATTCCCAACGAATGGAGACACTACAGGCACCCACTTGAGCAAATCAATAAACGGGAAGACAAGTGACAAGTGACAAGACTAAATAATAAACAGAACAGCTTAGCTTACCAATAGTGGTTGAGAAAAGAGTTCTAGCTGAGCTCTATAAATGATGTCATCAAGGACTTCCTGGCCTAGGTCCCACTGTCCATTATACCTGTGAAGAAGTAAATTGTTAACTGTCTTTAGCTACCTTCTTCACTCTTCAAAACCACCTTTAAAAAAAAACCCACCAGAAAAAAAAAGAAAAAAGCCCATCAGACTTTTTTCCAAGTCTGCTATTCTGGTTTTGAAAAAAAAATTTCACGTCAATTTTTGTATGTATAACTATTTTCATTCTTTATTACAAAACAAATAGAATTTCAAATGCTTATTACTTAAAAGTTTACAGATTTTGTTCACAGAAATTGATTTTTATCAAATGTTGATATTTAGAATAATCTACATAATGTACAATGAAAAAAATAAAATTGTATATTTTTTAAAAAACTAATACTTTATAGAACTGGATCCATAGTACAGCAGTTAAGGATTCTGCCTTGCATGTAGCTGAACTGAGTTCGATCATCTGCATTCCGTATGGTTCCCTGAGCACCACCAGGAGTAATTCCTGAGCGCAGAACCAGGACTAACTCCTGAGCATCACCAGGTATGACCAAAAAAAAAAAAAGACCTAAAACTTTACAGATTACAACTATAGGGATAGTTATTGTTTGGCTATTTTTTAATATTTTAAACTGCTAAGAACACTATGCACAATCATATGCCAACAAACTGAACTAGAGAAACTGGACTACTGCCTAAAAAACATATAATTTATTAAGACTAAATCAAGAAGAAACAGAAAATCTGGACAGAATGGCTAATAGCAAGGAGATGAAATGAGTAATTAAAATTTACCAAATATTTGTGTCATGTACTGAATATCTATTCCTAGTATTGTTAAAATGTCCGTATCTCCCCAAACTGCAAACTCAATGAATTTCTTATAAAAATTCCAATGGCATTTTAGATTTTTTAAAAATATCCATCCTATGTTTAAATATATACCAGTGTTTTATAATTGTTACTGGTATCTGGCATATCAAATACGACACGGGTAGCTTGTCAGGCTCTGCCGTACGGGTAACATACATTATACATTATACATTATAGACCTCATTCCATGACCTGATGGAATGGTTTGAGGCTCTTTATGTTCCTGGAGCAAGCAGGTGCCCTTGGGCTCTACTTGCATGAGACAGGTCATATGGAGATGTTACTGGTGCCCGCCTCGAGCAAATCGATGATGAACGGGAAGACAGTGATACCAGTGTTTTACTAAGTGTGGGAAATGGTAATGTCAGACTAGAACTCACCATTGAATATACACAAAGAGACTTAAATGATAGCCCCAAATACCTGCAGGGCTAGCCGCAATGTGTGAAAGAAGATTAATAAGAGAGATGCAGAGATAGAGAGGGAGAGAGAGACAGAGAAAGATAGGAAAAGGGGATACCTGCTATTGAGGCAGCCTGGCGGTGAACAGGAAGGGTGTGGGTACACTGATGGTGGGGATGGGGCACTGGTGGAGGGATGGGTGCTGGAATATTGTATTACCAAGAACTAATTATGAACACCTTTGTAACTGTATGTTTCATTGTGGTATAATAAAAAAAAAATCTTCAAAATCCATCCTATGGACATGGAGAGGATCATGCTGAGTGAAATTAGCCAGAGGGAAAAGGACAGATATAGAATGACTGCATTTATTGACGGGATATAAAAAAAAAATAGCATGATACCAATACCCAAGGTCAGGCAAAACATGTATTAGGTCTTTTCTTTTCAGTGGGTAGAATCTACTGCAAGTGTGTGGAGTCAGAGGTTAGGTAAGACAGAGAAAAGAACAGTGTACTAATAATTGTTGGAAATGATAAAGTCTAGAAATGAGCAGTGAATATAGGCAAATGGATATACATGATAACCTCTAAATGTTTGTATTTCAAGTCAAAACATGTAAGAGAAGGGAGAGAGAGAGAGAAAGAGAGAGATAAAGAGTGGGGGGGGAGAGAGAGAGAGAGAGAGAGGCAATGTGCCTGTGATAGAGGCTGGCTGGGGGAGGGGTAGGGAAATCAGGGGACATTGGTGGTGGGAGATGGGCACTGGTGGAGGGATGTGTGCTGGAACACTGTATAACTGAAACCCAAATATGAACATCTTTGTAATTGTATATCTCATGGTGGTATAATTAAAAAAAGTTTTTAAAAAGAAAAAAAATCCATCCTAAAAAAATTTTTTTTTCATCTTAAACTTTATATGGAACCACAAAATTCCAAGAGCCAAGGTAATTTGAGAAAGAATAAGCCTAAAAGCATCACATTTACTTTTAACTATATTACGCTTACAGTAATGGTAGTTTGGTATTGGCATTAAAACAGACACATCTATCAATGTAACAAAAGAGAACCTATAAATAAGCTTACGTGACATAATCAATTAATTTACAACAAAGATACCAAATACACACAATGGAGAAAGTATAGTCTCTATGATAAACAGTGCTGGGGAAACTGAAAACGATATGCAAAATAACTAAGGTTATACGCCAAAGAAAAAGGAACCTCAAAATGGACTGAAGATTTGAAAGATAAAATTCATAGAAAACACAAACAGAAAGCTCCCTGACATCAGTCTCAATGATTTTTTTTTTCAGATTCGAAAACCAAAAGCTGGGGCCAGAGCTATAGTAGAACGTGTAGGGCATTTGCCTTGCATACGACTGATTCAGGTTCAATCCCCAGAACCCCATTTGGTCCCCTGAGCACTGCCAGAAGTAACTCCTAAGTGCAGACCCAGAAGCATTGCAGTGTGTGACCCCTCCCCCCCAAAAGCAAAGCAACAGAATCAAAACCAAACAAGGGACATCAAACAAAATAAAGGAAACCACCCACAAAATGAAAAGCAACATATAGAGCAAAAGAGAAAATATTTACAAATCATTTATTTTCTTAATAAGGGGTTAATATCTAAAAATGGTTCCTTTTTTTTTCTTTTTGGGTCACACCAAGCAATGCTCAGGGGTTACTCCTGGCTCTGGACTCAAAAAATTAACCCTGGCAGTACTCAGGAGACCATATGGGATGCCGGGATTGAACCCTGGTCTGGCCAGATGCGAGGCAAACGCCTTACCCGCTGTATTATGGCACCAGCCCCTCTAAAATGTATTTTTAAAAACACATATAAGTCAAGAAAGGGATATTAAGAAATCAATTCCATTCACAATTGTACCACAGAAAATGAAATACCTAGGAATCAGCTTAACCAAGTGTGCAAAGGACCTATACAAACAGAACTACAAGACACTGCTTCAAGAAATAAAAGAGGACATGAGGAAATGGAAACACATTCCCTGCTCATGGATGGGGAGAATTAACATTGTCAAGATGGTAATACTCCCTAGAGCTTTGTACAGATTCAATGTGGTTCCTTTAAGGATACCCATGACATTCTTTTAAAAGAAATTGACCAAACACTCCTGAAATTCGTATGGAATAATAAACCTCCAAGGATAGCTAAAGCAATCCTTGGGGAAAAAGAAGATGGGAGGCATCACCTTTCCTAACCTCAAACTGTACTACAAAGCAGCAGTAATAAAAACAGCATAGTACTGGAATAAAAAAACAGACCTGTGGATGTATGGAATAGACTTGAGTATCCTGACACCCACCCTCAAAGACATGATCAGTTAATCTTTGATAAAGGTGCAAAGAGTCCAAACTGAGTAAGGGAAAGCCTCTTCAACAAGTGGTGCTGGGAAAACTGGACAGCTACATGTAAAAAAATGAATTTGGACCTGTGTCTAACACCTTGCACAAAAACCACATCAAAATGGATTAAAGATCTCAATATCAGACCTGAATCCATAAAGCACATTGAAGAAAATATAGGAAAAACCCTCCACGACATTGAAGCTAGACATCTTCAAAGGTGAAACACCATTAACAAAGCAACTAGAAGAAAACATAAACATATGGGACTACATGAAACTAAAGAGCTTCTTTTTTTTTAATTTTTTTTATTATACCACAGTGAAACATACAATTACAAAGGTGTTCATAATTGGTTCTTGGTAACACAGTATTCCAGCACCCATCCCTCCACCAGTGCCCCTTTTCCACCACCCAATGTGCCCCTCCCCTCCCGTCCCCCAGGCCGCCTTAATAGCAGGTACCCCAGTTTCCTCTCTTTCTCTCTCTATCTCTCTCTCTGTCTCTGCATCTCTCTCCCTCTTATTTTACACATTGTGGCTAGCCCTGCAGATATTTAGAGTTTATCACTTAAGTCTCTTTGTGTATATTCAGTGGTGAGAAACTAAAGAGCTTCTGCACCTCAAAAGAAACAGTGACTAAGATACAAAAGCAGTTCACAGAATGGGAAAGTATATTCACTCAATACCCATCTGATAAGGGGTTAATATCCAGGATATATCAGGCACTGGTACAGCTATATAAGAAGAAAACAGCCAACCCCATAAAAAAAAAAATGGAGAGAAGAGATGAACAGAAACTTTGACAAGGAAGAAATTCAAATGGCCAAAAGGCATATGAAAAAATGCTCATCATCACTAATCATCAGAGAGATGCAAATCAAAACAACAATGAGATATCACCTCACACCACAGAGACTGGCCCATATTCAAAAGGGTAAAAGCAACAAGTGCTGGCGTGGATGTGGGGAAAAGGGGACTCTCATACATTGTTGGTGGGAATGTCGACTTGTACAACCTTTCTGGAAAACAATATGGACATTCCTCCAAAGACTAGAAATTGAGCTCCCTTTTGACCCAGCCATACCTATCCTGGGAATATACCCTGGGAAGCCAAAAACACATAGTGGAAACACAATCTGCACTTTTATTTTCATAGCAGCACTATTCACAATAGCCAGAACCTGGAAACAACCAGTATGCCAGAGAACTGATGACTGGATAAAGAAACTGTGGTACATCTACACAATGGAATACTATGCAGCTGGTAGGAAAAAATGAAGTTATAAAATTTGCCTATAAATGGATGGACATGGAAAGGATCATGTTGAGTAAAATTAGTCAGAAGGAAAGAGAGAGACATAGAATGACTGCATTTATTTGCACGACATAAATATATCAGGTGGTCTTACCAAAAGTGGAAATTACCGCAAACGTGAGGGAGTCAGAGGTTAGGTAAGACAGAGAAGGGAACATGTGTGAATAAATGTCGAAAGGGCTGATACCAACATAGAACTGAGCATTAAATACAGGCAAAAAAATGCACATGATGGCTTCCAAGTGTACGTAGTGCAACCCACAATGTGTAGGAGAAGGAAGGGAGAGAGAGGGAGAAAGAAAAGAGATAAAGAACCTGCCATTTAGGCAGGCTATGGGGGGGGAGGGGGAATTGGAGACATTGGTGGTGGGAGGGTGGTGCTCTGCCGGGTGTACCTGCGCCACCCTCGAGAACATCATGCGACAATTAGAATGGGAAGGAATGGAAGTGAAGATAGATGGTCGGCAACTACACCACCTCCCGCTGATGACATTGTTTTAATAACACCAAACATTAGTCAAGTGGCACAAATGCTGGCTGACTTTGACCGAGAATGTGGAAAGATAGGTCTACAGCTGAATCTAAAGAAAACTATGTTCATGAAGAATGAACTAGTTCCAGAGGCCCCATTCACTCTCAATGGAACAAACATCTCTGAATGCAGCAATTACGTGTACCTAGGTCGAGAAGTCAACATGATGAACGACCTAAAACCTGAGCTGCAGCAGGAGGAAGAGAGCGGCATGGAATGCCTTCAAAGGCATCGAAGAAATAGCTAAAAGGACAAAGAACCTCCGGCTCCAGGCACATCTCTTTGACTTCACTGTTCTCCCCTGCATTAACATACGCCTCAGAGACCTGGGCCCTACGAAAAGCAGGATGAGAATGCTATTTCTAAGAAATACTGCTTTTTACTTTTTTTAGGTTATTAGGACCTTAAATGTCACTTAAATGTTATTTAATGTTTTTAAATGTTATTAGATTTACAGTACTGCTAATGAGAGTTTCGTGTGTATATAGTTCATTACAGCATTATTCGCCAACAGCTAGCATTCAGAAACAACCTAAGTGCAAATAATACACAGGAATATTATTCAGCCAAAACAAAGAGCCATTGAAGTTTGAATGAGTCTTAAGGGCCTTAAGCATAAAATAATAAGACAAAGAAATATAGTGTACAGTATTATTTATATCTGGAATTTTGTTTGACTGCTTGAGAGCATTCACATTCCCAGTTACCTCTATGTGCTGAGCACAAGGCTGGCAGTTTTGTTGTCTGTGAAGGCAGTTCTTTTTTGGCTTTTTTTTGGTCATGCCCAGTGACATTCAGGGATTACTCCTGGTTCTGTACTCAGGAATTAATCCTGACAGTGCTCAGGGAACAATATGGGATCTCAGGGATCAAACCCGAGTCAGCCACGTGCAAGGCAAACACCTTACCGCAGTACTATCATTCAGGCCCCATGTGCTGGCACTCTTCTGTATGTGATCCCTAGCACCAACTTACGATTTCTGGACACAGAGCAGCCAGGTTTGTATAGGCACCACCAAAAAAGAGGTGTGGTCTGCAGTAAGCGAGTCAATTAAAAATATATGCAAATGCCACATACAGGAAGTGAGATCTCTAGCAAGCATATGTGGAAGCACAACAACAAGCATAAGCAAGCAAGCTCTTACACACACATTTACCAACATGGCAACAAAAGAATTGAAACCCCGGTGAGCACCAAAACCCAGTGTATGACTTCTAATCTGATAGGTGACCGGTGACAGTCACCACATTGAAATTATGCAAGTACCAGAGTCAGGCAAGTGTGCAACCCCCAAGTCACTAAAACAACAACCATAACAGCAGTGAAGGAAAGGGGAGGAAATAATAAGTACTTTATTTTTCTTTTTTGGGTCACACCCAGTGATGCTCAGGGGTTACTCCTGGCTCTGCATTCAGGAATTATTCCTGGCATTGCTCGGGGGCCATAGGGGATGCCGGTGATCAAACCTGGGCTGGCCGTATGCAAGGCAAGCGCCCTCTCCACTGGACTATCACTCTGGCCCCTAAGTACATTTTTTAAAGTATAAACTTCTGGTACAAAATTTCTGGTGATATATATCATGGTAATTATACATAACAAGACTATATTAAGTATTTTTAAGTTTCTAAGAAATTAGATCTTAAAATTAATCACCTGGAAAAAATAATTACATGTATAGTGATGAATGTTAAAGTATTTATTACCAATGTTCAATATTTACACATTCCATATCATGACTTTTACACATAAAACAAATAAAGTGCTGTCAATTATGTCAATAAAAATTCTACTTTTAGGGGCCGGAGTGATAGCACAGCAGGTAGGGCGTTTGCCTTGCATGCAGCCAACCAGGGTTCAATCTCCAGCATCCCATATGGTCCCCTGAGCACCGCCAGGTGTAATTCCTGAGTGCAAAACAGGAGTATCCCCTGAGCATTGCTGGGTGTAACCCAAAAAAAATAATTCTGCTTTCAGTATACATCTTTCAAATAAGAAGTATGTATTTTGACAATCTGTATTAGAAAAAGGTAATGGGGTCCATTACAGAATAGACTGTTAAATAACTGATAAAAAAGAAATAAATTTCTAAACATTGAGGGAAAATTCACGTCATTTTATATTTCACATACTTACATGGCATAATAAACCCCTGTGAGAAGTTGCACCATAAATTCAGGATCCAATACTATTCGACCACTGACTTCTTTCCACTGTTTTTCATTTTGTCGTGGAAATCCACTCACACAAACCCTAGGAAATATAGTGTCATATATTATTTACCAATTTACTAACTCAAGAAATAGTTATTGATTATCTGCTACCTACTACTCACTATCTTGGGCATACTATTCTAAACATACAGAAAAATGAAAAATAAAAATTAAGTGTGTCCTCACAAAGCATGTATATAAGTCAAGATACATATGTATTCTAATGATTATATCAATAAAGAAAACAACTCAAATATTTTACTATTTCACAATCATCCTTAGCTCTTCACAAAAGAGGGGCCGGAGCGATAGCCCAGCGGGTAGGGCATTTGCTTTGCACGCGCCGGCCTGTGCCAGCCCGGGTTCGATCCCGGTATCCCATATGGTCCCCTGAGCACCGCCAGGAGTAATTCCTGAGAGCAGAGCCAAGAGTAACCCCTGAGCATTGCCGGGTGTGACCCCCCCAAAAAAAAAGCAAAAAAAAAAAAAAAGCTCTTCACAAAAGAAACACATATCCCAAATTATATCAAGAGTGAGAGACAAACAGATGGAGTCAGGGGGCGCCCATTCCCCCTCCATTTTGTCAAGCCTGGTGGCCCCCGCCAGGAGCTGCCCTGGGGCCGCCAGCCATAGCATGAAGAGGCTCACAAGCAGCTGGGGAGGCTGGAACTCGGCTTGCCCCAGGCCCAGCTGACTATGGGACCCCCAGGAGGGCAGATGGGTTTTGGGAGTGGGCCCGTCACCTCTGGGGGTCCGGGAAGCAGCCGGATGAGACTTGCCCATCACACTAGCCACCATTTTCGCTGTCCGGATGCTGGGAAACTGCCTCACGACCAGATTAACAGAGCAAAACCAGTTCAAGCCCAGGTAGCGCGCGCGGTCCATTAAAATAGTGGAAACAGTGATGTCTTTTAATGCACTGCATTCCATGAAGAGTACGAAAGTTTGGAGGGGGAGATAAAGAGGAGAGAAATGACATGCAGAACCCACCAAGTGGTTGGGGTGTGGGAGGGGGAGGGTGGTGGGGACATTGGTGATGGGAGATGGGTTTGGGTGGAGGGATGGGTGTTGGAACACTGTAGAACCAAAACTCTACATGAGCATCTTTCAACTGTATGTCTAAAATGGTGTAATAATATTTGGGGGGATAATAAAATTAAATTAAATTTAAAAAAAAAGAGTGAGAGACAAAGAAATCTGAAAGCAAATGGACACTTCAAATACTGATATTCCTGGAAGGCCGGGAATATAACTCAGAATCAGAGTACTTGGCTTGCACATATAAGGACTTGAGTCTGATTCTGTTATAACACAGAAAAATAAACAATAAATCTGTGGTAATCCTTTCTTTGTGATTTTTCCAATTACAGCTTAGATAACATGCTACAATATAACACAATTTTGATGTACAGTTACTGTACCTCATAAGCACCAAAGTGACTATGACCTTCTACTACTGCTGTTATATTTCTTATATTTCTTCTGTTTTTGTTTGTTTTGAGGCCACACCTGACAATGCTCGGGGTTACTTCTGGCTCTGCACTGAGGAATCACCCCTGACAGTCCTCAGGGGACCATAAACAAAACTACAGATTCTCCACAAACAAAACTATAGATTCAAAGTTCTCAAAGTGATTTACAAAAATATCAGCATATAGGTGACTAACTATATAGTTAAACTATTCTAAACTTTTTAAGATACCTTGACTTAACTTGATCAGGTATAAAAACTTTTCTACTGCTTTTTCTTAATCAAAAAGTCATGACGCAAGAGAGATGAAAGGATTCCTAATGAAATGTAACCTCCATCAGTTTTGTTTACTACTGCATCACCTACCACTTAGAATGACTTTAACATACAGTTGTCAAGTAAGTGAAGGTTACTGATATTCATTCTCACCTGGAGCCCATCTGACAAAGAGACTGGTAAGATGAAGCAGGCATGTATACAATAGCAGAATTATAACATAACATGAGGAAACTTAGCACTTCAAACCTAGGAAAACAAAGAAAAGGATTACTTTCATTTGTTTGGGGGCCATACCCAGGGGGTGCTTTGAGTTTCTTCTTGGTTCTGCACACAAAGATCACTCCTGGCAGAGATGGGAGACCAAATGGTATCTAACCCAGGTCAGCTGCATGCAAGGCAAGCATATGACCTGCTGTACTATTGCTCCAGCCCTAGGATTATAATGATTTCTATTAGAGATTATAATAAAATGAATCTCTTCATTGGATGGTTATAATAATTCCTTTCAACTGACTTTGATTTCTCAGATTACTATAGCATCCTCCGATCACTTTTCTTTTCCCATCTACCTTATTGAAGTTGCTTCTACCTACATCTTTTTTTACTTTTGGGTCACACTCAGCAACGCTCAGGGGTTATTCCTGGCTCTGCACTCAGGAATTTCTCCTGTTGATGTTTGGGGGACTATATGGGATGCCAGGGAATAGAACCTGGGTCGGATGCACACGAGGCAAATGACCCATCCACTGGACTATCGCTCCAGCCTCTCTACCTACATGGTTGCCTCAAAAACAAACCATTAGGTTTGGAGAGATAACTCTCTGGATCTTCAAAACTCCACTGTTATATTCTACAATGATACAATATGAACCCATAATGGTACTAAAAGATTCTTTCAAATTTACCCACCACCTACCCTACCTTTTCAATCTTACTCCCCTTCCTGCCACATAACTGTAAATATGCTTTAATTCTTCATAACTCCTTGTTTTTGTGCACACCATTCTTTCTTAGAATATACTTTTATTCAATTAATTTACTATTAGTTAATACTATGGAAGCAGCCCACATGGAGGCAACCTATGGAGTTGACCTCCCGGTAGGCTGCTCGGCCAGTCCCTGGCCGAGTCCAACATTGCTCCAAGCGTTTGCTCACATGTGCGGGGAGAGAGCATGCTGGCCGGACTTGGAGTGGAGATTTGGGCCCTGCCCTTTTCACCAGCTCCATGCCAGCTGCCCGAGAGATCCACCCACGCCAGACCCACAGCTCCGTTGGCATGCGGCCACTTTGCGGTCACGCCATATTCTTAGATAATGCTGATTTTAGGATAAGGTCCTTCCAGGAACTTTCACATTTATACATTGTATACAGTTCCAGACAGGTTCTAACCGACACCAGTAAGCCTAGCAAGAAGCCAGAGCAACCCACACATCATGTGGTCAGTCATTCTCAATATCCAGACTCTTCCTCAGAGCTCCATCTAAGAGAAAATCTGATCTTTCTCTTTATGTTTCATCAGTAAATGCTCGAGATAGAGCCTTCTACTGAGAATATACCACCTGCACGGCAGAGTCTGGCGTGCTACCCGTGTTTTATTTATTTGTTATGCCAAAAACTAGTAACAATTATGGACCTCAGTTCCATGACCTGAAGAATGGTTTGAGGCTCTTCCTATTCCTGGAGCAGGCAGATGCCCTTGGGTTACACTTGCTTGTGACAGGATGTATGGAGATGTTACTGGTGCCCACTGGAGCAAATCAATGAACAATGGGAAGACAGTGATACAGTAAATACTATGGAATCTCGGGAGTATACCTTTACACCTAATTATGGATATAGAATCAACCTGCCTGCCACCAATGTCTTGTCCCAGTACTTCATTTGATCACTTGAATCCCGTTATTCATCGATTTGCTCAAGCGGGTGCCAGTAACATTTCCATTGGACCCTATCACATGCCAATATAGCCCAATGGCATCTGGTTGATTCAGGAATATGAAGAGCCTCAAACCGTTCCTTCAGGGTCTTTACAAGGAAGTCTGACCATCTTGTAGGTGGGCGGCCACATGATCTTTTGACATCCCGTGGGATCCAGTCGGTAATGGCTCTAGCCCAGCGGTTGTCTCCAAATCGCAGCCTGGCAAGCTGTCCGATGCGTGTTCGATATGCCAAATCCAGTAACAGAAATGTTTATTTTCCTGACCCGAAAGAGCCCTTGTCCCAGTACACTTTACAAAAAAGCTCCCTCTACAGACCAATACCTCCCCTTTCTCTTTGGAAAACATCACAGTTTTCACTGAGACTAGGAGTTAGTTTTGTTGTTCTTACCAGTTTATTTACCCGTTCATAGTCAACAGTACTGAAACTATCTGGTAACTGTCTTTGACTTATTCACCTATTTCACTTAGCAAAATCAACTAATATTCACCCACTTGGTCCCAAAAGTCAGTTTCATCACTTTTTAATGGCAGAGTAGTATTTTAACATTTTAATGGAAGAGTAGTATTCTACTGTGTATATATACCACCAGTTCATTAGCTAGTTTATTGGGGGAGAAGAGTGGTAGAGGGGCACTTTATGCCACACCTAGTGGTCCTCAGGGCTTAGTTCTGGATCTGTGCTCAGGGATCACTCTGGTGGACTTGAGGGACCAATAGAGTGCTGGAAAACAAACCCATTAGAAGGTTTGCATTTTGATTTTTTTTAAGAAGGGGGATTATAACCAGGTTGCTCAGGGGGTTTTCCTAGCTCTGTGCTCAGGTGTGACACCTGGTGGTATCAGGGCACCATATGTGATACTGGGGATTGAAATGACAGCTGGGTGCAAGGCAAGAGTCTCCTTTGTATTCTCTCTCTGACCTGAAGGCTTGTATTTCGAATCCTCTCAGGATTCCACCCTATGAGGTGATTTTTTTTTTAGCTTAAACGACTGAGTGTAAAGTGTTCACTGAGTTCTGCAAGTCTTTCTAGCAAGTTATCAAACCTACAAGTAGTTCTTTCCCTGAGTTCTGCAAGTCTTTCTTCAAGTTATCCAAATACGAATAATTCTGACAAACTCCTAAAATTGCAGCTAGTATTAGGAGAGAGTAATTTGCGGGGCTATGCTTTCAAACTTTGCAGTCACTCTGTTTAACTTCAGGTACTATCATTAATACCATTAAAAAAAAAAAGAAAGTAAGGTGTAAGAGTAGATAAACTGCCTGAGAAGGCCAACTCTTAGTTGAGCGCAAGAACAAACCCTGATTTGACAAACTCTGTACTTGTATATCACTTCCCTGCCCCTCTTAGATTTCACACTGCTCTACCTCCACCTACCTACCTACCTACCTACCTACCACCACCTACCACCTACCTACCTACCTACCCACCTACCACCTACCTACCTACCACCTACCTACCTACCTTGCTCTTTGGGTCACATCCAGCCATGGTCAGGAGTTACTCCTAGCTCTTCACTCAGGAATTGCTCCTAGTAATATGTGGGGACCAAATATGGGGTGCCGGGATCAAACCCGGGTTGGCCGTGATGCAAGGCAAACGCCCTACCAATGTGCTATCGCTCCAGCCCCCTTTTACACTGCTTTATACAGGATAATCCCAACAAAGCACCAAGATGGATGGGTATTTCACTGCTGTTTTATTATTTTGTCAATATGCCCTATTTAACTTTTGGTTTCTTCTTTTGTCAAATTTGAACCAAAGTATACCTATTATGAACATAAATTAATAATTACTACTGTTTATAAAGTTTCCATTACCGATTTTGTGCAGTAAATGTTTCCCTCTGAGGATGAAGATCACTATAAACAACCCTGATGAGATCATGCTGACACAAGGCCCCTTCTGTTAACGCCATGGACCCGATTGTTGAGGGCTATTAGAAATAAAGATATGAGGTTATTATCTCTAAAAAAAAGTAATTGTCATGTAAAGACATTAAATTTGTTTCCACACAAACAGCAGCTTTCAGATGATTATCTTCTTTCAAGACCCTTTCCACTATTTAAATAAACACTCTACAGTTCTTTTCTGGAAATAACTTGTGATATACAGAACTGAAAATGATGCCATTTTAAAAAAGATTAAGAGATGAATTAATATTTAGAATACAGAATAATAGAAACTGCTGAGAAGACTCAAGGGTACAAACACATCAATTTTATTTGTAATCAGAATGCAGAGCAAAACTGCTTTTAACTATATAATACAAACAGTACTGAAAAGTATGATCAAATGTGACTCTGATAATGACATAATTGATCATGTATCTAAAATTTGAAAGAACGATCAATTAATGTGTTTTACTTTGGCCATCTTATTTCATAACATAACAGAAACTTTATAAATTTTTTTTTTTTTGCTTTTTGGGTCACACCCGGCGATGCTCAGGGGTTACTCCTGGCTCTGTGCTCAGGAATTACCCCTGGCAGTGCTCGGGGACCATATGGGATGCCGGGGATTGAACCTGGGCCGGCATAGACCGCCACGTGCAAGGCAAACGCCCTACCCGCTGGGCTATCGCCCGCCCCACATAACAGAAACTTTAAAGTCTGTTAGTCAGACATAAATGAGTTCTAATCTGAGGCCTTCTATTTCCAACACAATACAAAATTCCACAGGAATTAATTAGACAAGCACAGAGATATTTAATTGCACAGAGATATGAAACTACCAAATACCATTTGTGGATAAGAAAATTAAAATTCAACTGGTGACGTCTATTTAATGCTTTCCTTACAACCTTTTACAATAAAAACCACTCTGGAAGTATGAGTCAAAAAACTTGCTTTCATCTTTTTATTTATTAAATTTTATTTTTTTTTTCTTTTTTACTCAGGAGTTACTCCTGGCTCTACACTCAAGAATCACTCCTGGCAGCGCTCAAGGGCCCATATGGGGTGCCAGGGATTGAACCCAGGTCAGTCGTATGCAAGGCAAATGCCCTACCCGCTGTATTATTGCTCCGGCCCCTATTTATTAAATTTTAAATAACTTCACTTTTTCAATCTTACCTCATGATATATTGAAGGCTTGGATAAAGAAGGGATAGTGAAAGATAGAACTTTATTGTTTCCATCTTTATCAGCAATTTCCTGCAATTAAAAAATGTTTTAAAATTTAATAATCAAAGGACTATATACAAAAAATTAATACTTAGTCAAATACCTCTGGCAATCAAAAAATTAGATTTTAGAAATATTAACATAAAAATGACTAGTATTATCTTTGTTTGTTTGTTTGTTTGTTTGGTTTGGTTTGGTTTTTGGGCCATACCCAGGAATGTTTAGGGCTTACTCCTGGCTCTATACCCAGGGAATTACTTCTGGCAGTGCTCATGGAACCATATGGATGCCAGGGAGGAAAATACAGGTCAGCAAGTGAAAGGCAAGTACCCTACCCCCTGTCTAGTATACCTTTTCTAATCCATTAGTAAGCCTGTTGAATTTAAAGATTGAATTATCTTTTGATAAATATTGTGTGAAATACTATACTGAATTTAACAAAGCATGCCCAGGACATAAAATAGGTACTCGTAGTACAGGGAGATTTTAAGGGATTAGATCTCTTTTTTTTTTTTATTTTTGGGTCACACCCAGCAATGTTCGGGTTACTACTGGCTCAGCACTCAGGAATTACTTCTGGCGGTGCTTGAAGCAACAAGGGGAATCGGTAAGGTTGGCCACATCAAGGCAAATGCCCTCCCCGCTGTGCTATCGCTCCAGCCCCGGGATTAGATCTCTTAATAGAACATGAATGAATTAGATTAAAATTAGCCAATAGATCTATACTTATTAAAAAAACAAAATTCTGATGAAAACAAAGTGTTATAGTCATTAAGCAATAAACCAATCACTGACATAAGCTATATATTATAATTTGTCCAAGAGGCTAAAAATAAGTTCATATTTAAGTGGTATTTATTGAACTGTAAAAAAAAATAGTAAAAGGGGCCAGAGCGAAAGCACAGTGGATAGGGGCGTCCGTCTTGCAAGTAGCCAATCAGAGTTTGATCCCCAGCGTCCCATATGGTCCCCTGAGCACCACCAGGAGTTAATTCCTGAGTGCAGAGCCAGGGGTAACCCCTGAGCATTGCCAGGTGTGACCCAAAAAGAAAAAAAGTAGTAAGGAGGCAGGCCATACTTGGTGGTGTTCAGGGAACCAGGAGGTGCTGGAGATTAAACCCAGGGACCATGCATTCTTAGTATTTTTGAGACATGACCGCAAACCCTTGAGAAAACTCTTGCAATTTTTATTTTTATTTTGTCCTATTTTGAATTGAGGAAGACGAGTCACACACCCCAGTGCTGGGAGCCACTACAGGCTGTGTGCTTAGGATTATTACCAGCAAGACTCCAGTTATCTCTCCAGCTTTTTTACTTTTTTAGTGGGAGGGTATGCACAGGATGGAAGCCAGGGCTCAGCACAGGCAAAACATATATTCTATGACTGAGTTATATCCTCCCAACAGTTTGTGACTTTGAGGAGCACTTCAACTGTCATTGAAAAACACAAACAACAGCGTCCCTTCATTTCTATTAGTCTCTGGCACCAAGGATCTTTCACAGAGTGAGAGAAAAAAAAATCTGCCTACGATTATTACAGGGGTGCTAAGTGTTTACTCCTGGCTTAGTACTCGGGGCTGCTCCTAGAGATGCTCAGAGGACCAGGTCTCCTGGGGATCAAACCCCAGCTTCTGACATGAAAAGCATGCACAATTGTTCTCTGAGATATTCACCTTCTACTACCTTACTTCAATTTTTTTTTCTAAAACTCTAGAAGTCTACCCTTAGAAATCCTGGAAGGCACATGGTCAGAGTTTGATTAACAGAATGAAATACAAATCATAAACAACGATAATAGCCAAAGCACACACAATCAAGAGCTTCCCTAGAGGATGCATTTCTGAGCCTAACAACATATCACAGGAGAGCACCAATTATATGTGAACAATGGTCATAGTTCTAATTTTGGCAAGTAAATGAGATCAAAAAAATTTCCCTAGAGAAATTATTTAACCTCTATGTAGTCAAACTAGTCACTACCATATATAGATAACTATGATTCAGAAAACTTTTATGCTGGGTGAAGAAATAAAACTATTTTTTATTCTTTCAAATTAAGCCAAATACTTCTAGTTTGTTTTTTTTTTTGGGTCACACCCGCAAGCTCAGGGTTACCCTGGCTCTGCACTCAGGGAATTACCCCTGGCGGTGCTCGGGGAACCATATGGGATGCCAGGGATCGAACCCAGGCCAGCATGAGCCGCCGCATGCAAGGCAAACGCCCTACCTGCTGGGCTATCGCTCCGCCCCTAAATACTTCTAGTTTTATCACTGTGTATAACCATGGAGAGAGGTGTTTTGAAATTTGTTTGAAATGAGGGAAATAGAAAAAAACTCACTCTGGGGTGCCAGAATAAATGCTCAATATGATATTATGTCGTATTATTATCATTTTATTTCTCAAGCATTCTGCTACACAAAATATTTTTGTTTCATGTGCCTCACCACTGGAATGCATGACATTAAACAAATTAACAAAAATAATACCTTACGGGGCTGGAGCGATAGCCCAGCGGGTAGGGCATTTGCCTTGCATGCAGCCGGTCCATGCCGGCCCGGGTTCGATCCCCAGAGCACCGCCAGGAGTGATTCCTGAGTGCAGAGCCAGGAGAAACCCTGAGCATTGCCAGGTGTGACCCCCAAAAGCAAAATAATTAATAATAATAATAATACCTTACCACTAAATACAGAACACTAAACTCAATTTTGTTTTAAAAAACAAAATAAAATGGGGCAGGACACACTGGGTGTGCTCAGGGATCACTCCTGGCAATGCTAAAGGGACCAAATGCAGTGCCAGGGATCAAACCAGGACTGGCTACAAGGCACAGGTATTATCCATTATACTCTGTTTGTGTCCTTTTAAACTCAATCTTAAATCAATACATTTACTAAGTGCCTTTGCAATCACTAGAGTAAATAGTGATGTATCAAGTAAATTTCCTGGGTTTAAGTGCTCATATGATTTATTTAAATTTTGTTGGAGTCAGAGCTATAATAAGGCAGATGGGGCATTTGCCTTGCATGCAGCCAACCCGGGTTCAATCCCTGGCATCACATATGGTTCCCCAAGTACTATCAGGAGTAATTTCTGAGTGCAGAGGAACCAGGAGTAACTCCTAAGCATCACTGGGTGTGGCCCATAAACAAAATGATAATAATAATAATAGGAAAAGTAAATTTCGTTATGAAACGGCCAGGGGTCATATACTGGGCTATGAAACTGGGTATCACACTTGGCAATGTGGGGCAATGTTCAGGATCAAAATTGGGGGTCAGGGGCCGGAGCGACAGCACAGCGGGAAGGGCGTTTGTCTTGCATGCGATAGACCTGGGTTCTGGGTTCGATCCTGAGCATCTCCCATATGGTTCCCCCCGAACATCGCCAGGAGTAGTTCCTGAGCAAAGAGCCAGGAGTAAACCCTGGAGCATTGCCAGGTGTGACCCAAAAAAGAAAAAAAAATTGGGGTTCACATACATGCAATGATACAAGGCAGTACCTCTTCCACTGATCCACATCCTAAGCCCACAATTTTTCTCCTTCAATAGGAGGGAAAAATTACCCAAATAAGAGAAATGTAGACCAGGTCTACATTTAAAAAAATTTTATTACTGCTGCTGCTACTCCTTCTCTTTGTCTCCCACTTATCAACAGGGATAAACATTTATTAAACACTTCAGGCAACATTCCTAATTCTTTTTTTTTTATCGTGAAATATTTATTTCCCAAACAAACTCATTTACATGGTTTCCTCCCACCTCCCCCGCCATCCCACATTGTTCTTTTTTTTTTTTTTTAAACATTCCTAATTCTTAAATGATTTTTTTTTTGTTTGTTTGTTTTGCTTTTTTTTGGGTCACACGCAGCAATGCTCAGGGGTTTCTCCTAGCTCTGCACTCAGGAATTACTCCTGGCATTGCTCAGGGGACCATATGGGATGCACCTGTGTCAGCATGAGTCGGCTGTGTACAAGGCAAATGTCCTAACCGCTGGACTATCGCTCTGGCCCCTCTTAACTGATTTTTATTCAATTTTTTGTTTTACAAATAAGGCAATAAAAGGGAAGATAAGGGCTTGCTCTTCAAGTCCTTTTTCAAGTTCCTTGAACACATATCTAGCTTGCTTATCTGCATGTTTCTTCACTTGCCTATTTCCACTCCATATTCTCCACTGAATTCTCTAAGAAGCCTATATTCTCTCATGAACACACACCTCCTTCTCACTACCTTCACATCTAAGATCTGGTGCTGGGGATGAATAAATACATGAATAAATAACTAAAATAAAGATGGAAGCAACCTGCCCAATTTTCAGAGTCAGTAAGTGGCAGGGGCATGGTTTTGAACAAAATACAAGTGATTCTAAAAGCCAGGCTTTTTTCCTTAAATTTATGTTCTAGTGATAGAAATTATTTCTAACAATAACTGCTTTTGTGTTATGATAGTAGGGATCGTCATTCATGTATCATGCACACAAGGCAGGCAATTTATCAATGAGTCAGAGCCCATGTCTCAGAACAAGTTTTAGGGTAAGCAATGCTGCAAAGTAATACTTACTGTGAGACTCAGTATTTTGTGAAGTGTTTTATTACCTCTCAACTTGTATTATGTGGACTATTTATTTACTACCAGGGCTGCCTAAACTGAGCGCCATGAAGGGAAAATAAAAGTGTTTAAGGTGCTTAAGAATTCCTCTAATGAACAGAATTGTATATATAATGTAGCAACAAAAAATATAATCCTGCATTATAAAAATAAATTTAAAATATTTAATGTAGAACAATTATAAATACTGGTCAGATAAAATCATTTGAAAAGTATCATAAAATGTTAGTTACCAATTATAATAGTTTCACTTATTTCATAAAATGCATAAAAAATTCTTAAGCACCTATGTGCTTAATTCAGTAGCCATTTCAATTTCTTTTTCCCTAAACATTAAGTATTATTTTTAAGAGGACTTCAATAAAGGAGTAGTCAGAGAGACAGAGAGTACAGTAGTAGGTAATGCTCTTGCCTTGCATGCAGCTGACCCAAGTCTGATCCCCAGTACCACATAAGGTCTCCTCGGCTACACCAGGAGTAATCCCTAAGTACCTCCCAGAGTCTCCTACCTGTATACTCAGAAGTCTGAGGCGATGACTTAATGAGTTGGAACCCATGCTTTTTATACAGGAGTCCTGAATTTGATTTTGGCTTGGGGGTCACACCCGGCAGTGCTAAGGATTAATTCCTGGCTCTGCTTTTAGAAATCACTTCTGATGATGCTCGGGGGACCATATGTGGCACCAGGGATCAAAACTGGGTTGGCTGCATCAAGGCAAGCGCTTGACCCATTGTACTCTTGCTTCAGCCCCAGGAATCTAGAATTTGATCTTTGGCACTATGTGGCACCACACATCACCAGGAACAACCCACAAATAAGCAAGGAGTAATCTGAGACCTCTGGGTGTGGTCATAAAAACAAAATGAAAAAAATTAACAAAGAAATTACTTAGGTCAGCAGTTGGGCATGAGTCTTATATGGGAAAGACCCTGGCTAGATTCCTGTAAGGGAAACAAACTTAAAATTTCCCAAGCTATAGCTTTCAACTTACCAAATTATAAATTCCTAACAGAAGTGCTTCAATGCAACCATTACTTTGTCTATCTCGGCTAACTGTAAGCCGTAAATAAACCCACATCAATTCTGGCAAGAATTGTAGTGTGGAACCTCTTAAGACGTACTTCAGAACTACGATAGAGCTCAAACAGCTGGTGGCAAACAGGTTCTAGAAGCTAAAAAAGAAAAAAATGCACATTAGTTATTTCCACTCTTTGTGCTATTTTTTCAAAAGGCACAAATATTAGTATATATTAAGAAATAATTCTCAGTATTAATTTGTGCATATTTGAATCAATGCAACCTAAATCCTACTATCTCTATGTACAAGTTATACACAAAACTAACTAATATACTAACTATAAATATTCAGTGTCCACATAAGATAACTTTCAATACATTGCCCAATTAAATTTATTAGATGATAAACTTTCTTAAACAATGTTTATATTTGAAAATTTTTTCCTGTTTCTTACCAACCTCTACTAACCTCCAATTTAAGAAGTTTATACTGGAAAGAAAAAAAAATTAAATGAACTGGATGGAAGGACTATGACTCAAACAAAATATATACTACTCAGTAAAGGGGGTTTGCCAATACATTAAAATTTGGGCACCCAACGTAATATTTCAAATACATGCAAGTAAAACAAATGGCTTACTTTTTTTTTTTTAAAACTGACTTAAACTCTATATTTAAAAGATTTTTAAAAGAAGTGGTAATGAGATTAAAACTCACCACGAATATACACAAAGAGACTTATGATAAACTCTAAATATCTGCAGGGCTAGCCATAATGTGTAAAATAAGAGGGAGAGATGCAGAGACAGAGAGAGAGATAGAGAGAGAAAGAGAGGAAACTGGGGTACCTGCTATTAGGCGGGTGGGGGACGGGAGGGGGGGTACTTGGTGGTGGAAATGGGCACTGGTGGAGGGATGGGTGCTGGAATCTGTATTACCAAGAACCAATTATGAACACCTTTGTAATTGTGTGTTTCACGGTGGTATAATAAAAAATTTAAAAAAAAGATTTTTAAAAGAAGGAAAATACTTAAGGTAAGCTTTCTAAACTTTTCGTGATACAAAAATGACTTGTGAAGCCAGATGACCCCCTACTCCATGGGGGCCGCCATTTTTCACATACGGACTTCCCTCTTTGTTACAACTCCACCCAGCAGACCAGACTATCACAGCCCGGATCATCCACACCCAACCTGCAGCGGTTTTTTTTTTAAATCCGGCCCAGGTATGCTGAGCCAGAGACTCTCAAACGTGGGGCAGAGCTGCTACTTGCTCTCCCTGTGCCCATCCGCTCATGAGGCGCCCGGGAGGCATGGCGGGTTCTAGCCCTGGACTGCCACCCCAGCAGAGCCTACCCAGCAGACCAGACTATCGCGGCTGGCGGCCACGCAGTTCTTTATTTAGAGGTGACTACAAGAGTATGCCACCCGCACTGCAAGCCTGGCAAGCTGCTCGTCGTCGTATTTGATATGCCAAATACCAGTAACATTTATATTAGGTCATTCCCCTGACCTAATATAATGGTTTGAGGCTCTTTATGTTCCTGGAGCAAGCGGATGCCTTTGGGTTCTACTAGCATGAGACAGGACATATGGAGATATTACTGGTGCCCACTCTAGCAAATAGATGATGAACGGGAAGATAGTGATAGATAGTAGTCCATAGTCTGGAGGGGAAGGAAGGGAGAAAGAAAGGGAAAGAAATGGGGAACCTGCCATGGAGGCGGGCTGGGGGAGGGGAGAGGGAACCGGGTAATTGGTGGTGGGAGATGGGCACTGGTGGAGGGATGGGTGCTGGAACACTGTATGACCAAAACCCAGGTATGAACTTTTTTTTTTTTCTTTTTTGGGTCACACCCGGCAATGCTCAGGGATTTCTCCTGGCTCTGCACTCAGGAATTACTCCTGGCAGTGCTCGGGGGACCATATGGGATGCCGGGGTTTGAACCCAGGCCGGCGCATAGGCGGGCCAGCGTGCAAGGCAAACGCCTTACCCGCTGGGCTATCGCCCCGCCCGGTATGAACTTTTTAATTGTGTATCTATGTGATTGTGTATCTCACGGTGATATAATAAAATACTTTTAAAAAATGACTTGTGACTTCATGATCTTGAAAAACTGAAAATGCAGGTAAACTGCACGCTGTTTCAAAAAATGTACTGATTTTGAATGATTAAAAGTAACTGCACACTACACAAGATTAAGCGTGATTTTTTTTAATGCAAATAAAATACAACAGAAGACTATAATGCTTAAATTATAAAATTATCCCTTGCTGGAATAGAAAGATAGTTCAAAAGGATCCTGGGTTATCTACTGTCTTCTCTCTCTCTCCCTTTCCTCTTACCCGCCCCCACCCCGGGGAAGTAGCTCAGTGGTAGAGCACTTGCCTTGTACTTGTGAGCCCTGGATATTATCTCCAGCATCAAAAGAACATCTGAAAACCCTTTCCAACTCTCCACTTACACTGAAATCTGGAGCAATCAAATTGTCCAACATCACAGAAGTCAGTGATGGAGGAAGATACTAAGACTGAGGTCTTCCAATATCAAATTAATGTCCCCAATAGCAAAATTCTTATACTAGAATAAAGGGAGAGTAGACACTAAGAGTTATTATTATGAGGGAATTAAAGTTTCTTCTCTCATAAACATCTTTTTTAAAAATATATTCATGTTTCATTTTTTATTCATGTTTCAAATCTACCTTTTAGTAAGATTAAAAATTTGGCTTCTCTGAATTTTACTGCTCATGTTATTTCTCATAGCCATAAGAATATAAGCACATAGGGGCTGGCGCAACAGCACAGCGGGTAGGGTGTTGACCTTGCATGAGGCCGACCTGGGTTTGATCCCCGGCATCCCATATGGTCCCCCAAGCACCACCGGAGTAATTCCTGAGCAAAGAGCCAGGAGTAACCCCTGAGCATTGTTGGTGTGACCCAAAAAAGAAAAAAAAAGAATATAAGCACATAAAAAAAATTTAACTGTGGACAGTAAAGACATACGGATTGATGGAAATTATTACCATGTTTAAAAAATGAAGTGAGGGGCTGGAGCAATAGCCCAGCCGGTAGAGGCGTTGCCTTGCACGAGCTGGCCCATGCCGACCCAGGTTCGATCCCCGGCATCCCATATGGACCCCCCAAGCACCGCCAGGGAGTAATTCCTGAGTGCAGAGCCAGGAGTAACCCCTGAGCATCACCGGGTGTGACCCAAAAAGCAAAAAAAAATAAATAAATAAATAAAAATGAAGTGAGAAGTAGCAGCTGGAAATCCAATAACTTTTATCAGGTAACACTACAAAGCAGACTTTCAGAATTTTCCAATGCCATCGTTAATATCTTTAATTCAAAGCATCTATACTGGCATCATGTTGTTAATTTTTCAATAATAATAATGAATACCTCTGACCTCCCTTATATGGTACTAAAATCTACAATAAAGAGGTTAACTGGCTTTAAAAAACATAAGCATAATTGACCCCTTCCCTAAATTTAGCAGCCAGTTTTGACACAAGTACAAAACATGTTATCTGATCAACACATTGAGAGCAGTTTGGGTGGGAAAATGTGACCCAATGTGAATGAATCACAGAAGGAATGTGCAGAGAAGAAATGGGGATCAGAAGTCAGAAACTATTAATGCAATAGTTTATATTGCATCTGTAAAAAGGGACAGAGAAGTAGGGTTAAAAAAATAGGTAAAGTATTGATTTACATTTAATAAAAAATTAGTATTTTTTTTTGGCTTTTTTTGGGTCACACCCGGCAATGCTCAGGGGTCACTCCTGGCTCTGCACTCAGGGAATCACTCCTGGCGGTGCTCAGGGGACCATATGGGATGCCGGGGATCCAACCCTCGGCCAGCACAGGCCAGCTGTGTGCAAGGCAAACGCCCTACCCGCTGGGCTATTGCTCGGCCCCCAAACTAGTATTTTTTTTTACCATAATCCATTCATCAGGAATGAGAGAAAAATAAATCAATGAGTGAAGGAAAAAAGGAAGGGGGTACCTATACACTTAGTCTTGGAAGTGCCTGGTGAAGTCAGGACTCAGACTTAGGTAGAAGAGATGCCTTTGATACAACTTGGATTCTTAAAGCAAAAAAAGGCAGGAACGGGAGCAGGAAAGACTATAACAGCAGGTAAGAGGCTTCCCAGCCAGGCTTTGATCCCTGGCACCCTTATGGTCCCCTGACCCTGCCATCAGTGATCTCTGAGCATAAAGCTAGAGGTAAGACCTGAGAACAGTTGTAATGAGGCCCAAATACAAACAAACAAACAAGCAAACAAAATAGCAGGAAAGTATGGGTTGGATGCTGGGAGAAGATCGATCTGAATGAGAAATAACTAGAGTTCCTAATTACTTCCTTCTTTTTTAATGACACAGAAAACAAGATAAATGTGAAAAGAATGGCGGATAATAGTATGAAGCAGAAGGAGATATAAAATGAACAGTACAATAGTGTATCAAGGAAGTAAAGAAAAATATAAGGCAGTATTAGATACCCATTAGGGATTTTTAGTGCTGCAGTGAAGAATGTCAATAAAA
>JAJIBD010009789.1:0-90814 GCA_021461705.1 Cryptotis parvus
GACCTAAATGTCCTAGGGTTTGGGCAGGCAGACGACAATATCTTATTTTCCTGCTTCCTTCCATAGGGAGAGATATCCTGGAATCATATTTCTGACCCCCTGCTTTCCAAGCTCCTTTTATATTCTGCCTTTGGGGATAACAAAATGAGCCCCTCACTTTTCTTTCTCTTCTTTCTCTTGGGGTCTTCTATTCAAACAGCAAAGATTCTCTTCATCCCCGCCCCATGTTTTACAGAACAGGCTGTTAAACAGCCTAAACCAGTGCTGTCTGTGTCCAAGGAGGTTTTTTTCTTTTTTTGTATAATCCTTAGGCTTGATATTAGTTTTGCTTGCTTGGGGGCCACTCCTGGCAGAGCTAGGGCTTATTCCTAGCTCTTGGATCCCTTGGATCCCTTGCACTTAGGGATCAACCCTAGCAGGACTAGAGGGATCATGTGGGGGTCTTGGGGATTAACTTTGGGTGGGCCACATGCAAGGTAACTGCTCTTCCCTCTATACTATTTCTCCAGCCCCTGACGCTTGGTATTAGGGAAGCCTACTTTTACCCAGATGTAGGCCAGTTCTCCAGCATAATTTTTTCTCCAATAAGAAGGAAATATTTAAAATGCTCTCGATCTCTGTTATCTTTCCGAAGTTAGCTTGAAGTTGGTAGTTATAATTTAATATGTGAATTAGTTTTTTTAAAAAATATTGATGCTATGCTTGAGATGTGTTGGACATTACTTAAAAATAACTTTATAACTTTAAATAGAACACGTCTAATATTATTTGATTTTTGGGGAACAGTTTTGGGCAACACCTGATGATGCTCAGTGGTTGCTCGGTTCTGCACTCAGGAATTACTCCTGGCAGTATTTGGGGGCGTATAGGATGCCAGGGATCGAAGTCCAGTTGGTGGATGCAGGGCAAGTGTCCAGTTTGCTGCACTATCTCACTGACCCTTGTCATTTGAAATTTAATGTAAATATGGAACATATGTTTTTAAATGTTTTGTTTGATTTCATTGCACGGCAGAGCCTGGCAAGCTACCCGTGTTGTATTTGATATATATGCCAAATACCAGTAACAATTATAGACCTCATTCCGGAATGGATTGAGGCTTTATGTTCCTGGAGCAAGCAGATGCCCTTGGGCTCTACTAGCATAGAGACAGGACATATGGAGATGTTATTGGGGCCCGCTCGAGCAAATCGATGATGAACGAGAAGACAGTGACAGACAGTGACAGTGATCTCATTGATTATTTTTTTTTGGGTGCAAAGCTAAAAATATGTTAAGAAACACCGTGATTGATTGTATATTTAAATGTCCCAAATTTGGAGTCATGAAGGAAAACCCAGTTATGTTTTCATTGAAAAACTTATTTCTCATGAAGGAAAACCCATTTTTCATTGAAGCAAATTTTGTAAACATCCTGACAAACTGATGAGAAAATAACACACAGACTGTGTCAGCTAACATTTTGGTTGAAAGTAATAGAAGACCCTGTAGAGACCAGCTTACAATATAACAAGTATGAAAACTTTGTAAATTATGGTGTCTTAATAAAAACTAATTAAAAAGATAATGAGAGTTCATTGGTTTGCCTCGTGTCTGTTGCCTCAGGAAATGATTGAACTGGAATCTCAGATTATGTATTGTTGGCCCTAATTTCTCTCTATTTTCGAATGTCTCTCGGTAAATCCAGGCTCAATTACTCATGGCTGCAAATTGACTCCCTAGTAGCTCTGAGAATTGCTTGAATCCTCAATCATGAAACAGATAATCTCTGTCTCCGCAGCATCCCTTGGTGTCATTCAGAGTCACTGTGGACGGAGCCAGCTGGGTCCTTGTGCCTTTCCGCCCCTATACACATCGACTCTGCAATGCACGACTCACCCTTGGGCCTGCCTGACCTGTCAGTCCTAGAGAGGAGGACAGGGAAGGAAAGGAATCAAGGGGGAAGGAGAGAGCATGAAGTAATGGGTGAATAGACAGCAGAGCTTCAGTTATACTGGTGATGTGGGAGAGTGGTAGAACCCTGTCATCCAAAACAGACTCAACTGAAAATATGAGATCTAAGTTGATATTCTTCTCTGAGTTGATAGTCTTCCTGGGATAGCAACTGTATTCCACCTATAATAATATGTGGAATAATATTAGCCCCTCACAAAAGCACTTGTTGAAATTGAGCAGCTGTCTCGCACAGAGCGAAGGCTCACTGTGAGTTGGAGCTTTGCTTTTTCACTTTGGGACCTGGCTCCAGCAAGCATCTCTCCTCCCTCCCTTCCTCCCTTCCTCCCTTCCTTCTTTCCTTCCTTCCTCTAGCTTTTTCCTTTCCTTCCAAGAAAACATGCAGACTAAGAGAGCATTCTGGAAGGAAGAATGACTTCAGTGACTGAGCTGAATTATTAGAAATACACGGCTCGCAGACGTTTTGTCTGTATAGTGTAGTCCTAGTTCACCTCCTTGGGAAGCCTTCCTTACAATTCCCAGCATGCTCTAATGCTCTTGTTGTGTAATAAGGGTTTGGGGGCAGACTGAGGTGGGAACAGAGTATGAAACTGTGCTACCCCAATATGTAATTACTTTCTGCCAATTATCCAGACTATCTGCCAAGGAATCTGCTGTAATTATTTTACTGGCCTTAAAGAATTAAGGAATCAAGAGTATTTCTCTCCCGGAGGTACGGCCTACATCAGCCTTGGGGCTGATTACGGCAATATTTGAAGCAGTGCACAACTGGCAGAGAGTGAGGGAACAGCAGCATTTGCCAGTGTGCGGGTGTGAATGCTCTTTCTCATACTGCTGACACACAGTGAGCTCAGTGAGTCAGTTCTGAATGTACAGGCCATGCAGAAGGACTTTGGATCAGTGCTTTCAGCTTCATATTATTTATATAACATGCTTGTGTTTTTATGGACAGAGAAACATCCAGGAGTTAAGAAGCAGAAATTAAATCACCATGAATACTGGTATATTCGTATACCAATATATTATGTATATATGTATTATATATTTGTATAATATGTATATTATTATCACTGTATCACTGTCTTCCCGTTTATCTTCGATTTGCTCGAGCGGGCACCAGTAACATCTCCATATGACCTGTCTCATGCAAGTAGAGCCCAAGGGCACCTGCTTGCTCCAGGAACATAAAGAGCCTCAAACCATTCCATCAGGTCATGGGAATGAAGTCTATAATTGTTACTGGTATCTGGCATATCAAATATGACACGGGTAGCTTGCCAGGCTCTGCCGTGTGGGAGCATACTCTTGTAGTCATCTCAAAATCCAGCATTTATTGATGAACCGCGCAGCCACAAGCGGCCGCCCGAGCCGGGCTGTGATAGGCTGGTCTGCTGGATGGAGTTCTGACGAGGAAGAAGTCCAGATGTGGAAAATGGCAGTCCTCAATGAGTGGGGGTTCGTCTGGCTTGTTGTGAGGCTCTGCTGGGGTGGTGGGCCAGGGCTAGAACCTGCTATCCCTCCCGGGCACCTCATGAGCGGCTGGACACAGTGAGAGCCAGTAGCAGCTCTGCCCCATGTCTGTCTCTGGATCAGCATACCTGGGCCTGATTTAAAAAAGATTGCAGCAGGGTGGATCTCGATGAGCCGGGCTGTGGTAGCCTGGTCTGCTGGGTGGAGTTCTGACCAGGAGGAAGTCCGGATGTGGAAAATGGAGGTCCTCATGGAGTGGGGGGGTCGTCTATGTATAACAACATGCATATAATATGTATATTATTATGCAGTGTATTATATGTATTATACCAGTCTGTGAGATTTAGAGAAGACAGTCTCTGCTGAGCAGGTGGGAAGACACTCCATTGAATGGGGCAATGGCATTCAGATTTTAATAAAATATGTATGTATGTGTGTGTGTGTGTGTATATATATATATATATATATATATATATATATATATATTCTTGATTTATTTTCTCTTGGATGTAGTTGCTTCTAACAGCATTTCTGCATTGATTTGCTTTTAAATTCTTATACAAAAAATCTTGTTTAGCAAGTGCTTCTATGACTTATGACTGTCCCTCATACAATAATTGGATGTCAATGTCAGTCATAAGAGACCTAATTGATTTGTATTCACATGCAAATTAGTTGGAAGGGGACCTGCCAGAGCCTTAACTCTGTCTGACAAAGATGTCTTCTGTTCTGTTGCCAAGAAACAAATCTTCTTTAATTCCCTCATCTCTCTGTATCCCAAACAATGCAGTTTCCATGCACTCTTGAAAATGGTCATTTAAGTTTTCAAATAATTCTTCCAAATCAACCAAATTACACAGAATAGATTCAGGAGTTGAGTTGAACAGGTTAATATCCTTGAGACATGCATCAAAACATGTTGGCTTGTTCACTTCAGAGTAGTCTTTGTGGTAATTCCCAGTTTGGTAAAACACAAATAATGAGAATAAGTAGTGTACATTTCAGCCAATATTAAAATGTAAAAAATTATTTTTTATTTGGCTGTCTAATAATAAAAAAAAGAATTATTTTACTAGTGTAAAAAATACCTTGCCTGGAGCTGAAGCGATAACTCAGTGGACTGACCACAGATTTTGCATACAGGAGGCTTGGGTTCAATCCCTGGCAATGCATGGTTGCTTGAGCACTTCTGGGAATCACTCAGGAGCAGAATCTGGAATAGATTCTGAGCACTGAAGGTTGTGGCCCCCCTCCCTAGCTCGCCCTCCTCTCAAAAAAAGTCTTGACTATATAACTTTACTTACTTAATAACTATCAATTGAGTAATTCCTGCTATTTATAATACTTAAGCCCAAGGAAGCAGACAGGCAACAGGACAAATAAAATTACGTTTAGAAACTGATAAATGTTACCAAAAAAACTTAATGAAAACAGGTAAAGGGGGTTTGGATTGAGAGTTTGTAGAGAGGTGGAGATGGTCATTGGAGATGCGCTGGTCAGTCTGGGAGAATGTGAGATTTAGGGAAGACAGTTTCTGCCAAGCAGGTGGGAAGGCGCCCCATGGGCCTGGGCAGTGGCCTTTGAGATAAAGGAGCCCTCAGAGCTGTGGTCCCCAAGGGAGAGCTGTGGGACTGCTGACTTGGGTGGAGGTGAGTAAACCAGGGCAAGTGGGGGAAAGAGGCCAGGGAACAGTGGGGGTTAGGCCCCAGGGTTGTGCGAATGCACGGGATTCCTGCAGATGTTGGAGCGGACATGCCCTGTGAGTGTGAGGTCAGGCTGGGCTGTGGCTGTGCTATTTGTGGAAACAGGCAACCAAGTGGGAGTTTGGCAGCGATTCATGTGAGAAATTAGTGTGAGAGTGCCATAGTTGATCCAGTGACAGGGATAAGTGTTTGGGATCTGGATGTCCCAAAGGTGGACCCAACCGGATGTCCCCAGGGGTTACGATGAGAAGAGGAAGGGGGACCAAGAGGGAAAGCAGTGCTTCCAGTGAGGGTGGTTTGTATCTCCCAGATTGTCTTTGCTCAGTAATGAAATTGACACAAAACGAAAATTTGCAGATGCCTAGTCGGGTTTGTTTCTTCCTTCTAGGCAGAGAGTTCTCTGACTATTGGGGTTGAAGGTCTAGTCAAGTAACTGGAAGCTGTCTTTGGAGCAGAGAGAAAAAGGAAGAAAGAATGGAGTGGATGTATAAAAGCAATAATCATAGCTCCATAAAGGAACTGTTTGTAAGGCTCTGAAGGGTTTGAGCACGGGGGTGCACTCTCCAGAGTGTGCTCTAAGTCATCCATGGTGGTTGTGGATGGTGGTTGCTCACTAAGTTTATTTTTATTTTCTTCTTCTCTGTTTCTCCTATCTTGTTGAACTTGGGGTTGGTTTTTAATTTTTTTACGAATTTTTATTGTAGGACTGTTTCGAAACTGACAGAGCCAGATAGAGCACCTTCAATGAAGTCACTCCTGGTTTAAATGAACTTCCTGTATAGAATGGGTCTCAGAATCGCTCATTCTTGACATGGCACTGGGGCAAGGCAGTGGGGAGAGCCGTGTGACAGTGGGTCTGTAGGGAGTGCTG
The DNA here is from genome assembly GCA_021461705.1 of Cryptotis parvus. Classification (NCBI taxonomy): domain Eukaryota; kingdom Metazoa; phylum Chordata; class Mammalia; order Eulipotyphla; family Soricidae; genus Cryptotis; species Cryptotis parvus. The sequence continues at coordinate 5,998 of JAJIBD010009789.1, forward strand.
TTTGCACACCAGGGTCAAGCAATTAGGGTGTGCAAGAACCCCATCTTTCCAAGATAAATGGAAAATGTCACCCATGAAATAAAAATTAATTTGAAATGATTTCTAGGATCTTGTGATATTGTGTACTTCTGAGAAATTCAATGAATGCTGAAATTTTAACTCTTCTCATGAGAATATTTTCCCCTAGATACTTACATTTAGTAAACAATATAAAACAATACTATTGTTAAAATTGGTAATGCTATCAATTTACTATTAAAGTTTTAATTATTAAATATATTTTTTAGAAATTATTAGCAAAAAATTGACAATGACCAACAATACACATATCAAAAATGTGTAATTCAATGAAAACTGAAGGAAAAATGGAAAAAAATTGAGATTTGGAAAGTTTTTTTTCTAACTGAATCACCTTGAGATAGACCATTACAAAGCTGTTGATTATTGGGTTTCAGCCATACAGTGTTCCAGCACCCATCCCTCCACCAGTGCACATTTTCCACTACTAATGACCATAGATTCCCTCCCCTACCCACAACCTGCCTCTATGGCAGGCACTTTCCCTTCTCATGAGATTTTTTGAAACTCAATTCAGGGGTCAAGTGATAATACAGCATGTTGGGTGTTAGCCTTGCACACTCTGACCAGGGTTCCACCCCAAGCATCACATATGGTCCCCCTAAGCACTGCCAGGAGTAATTCCTGAGTGCAGAACCAGGAGTAACCCCTGAGCAACATAGGATATGAGCCACAAAGCAAAAAACAAAACAAAACTCAATTCGGGCCTCATACTTTCAGATGTATGGGGTGTTCTCACCTACGACATAAACTGACCTATAAAAGCACAGAGTGAAAGTGGGATCTAGTCCTCAAGGGAGAAAGTGTGGCATGGTCAGAGGAGAAGCTGTGTCCTGGGAGGAGACAGAGTGAAGGGGAAGAGGGAGTGGGGTCATTCGGAAATGGCAGTGCAGGCCTGAGCAGACCCTGCAGGGGGCCAGTGGAGCGCTGAGGGTAAGGGACTGATACAGGTGGAGGATAGTCCAGAGCTCACCAAGGTGCTGCCAGCGGTGGATGTAAGGAAAGCTCAGGGAGAAGCTTGGCTGACTTCTCAGGGCACTGCCGGTGGCACCTGCGCTTGTCACCTGGGAAAAAAGAAGCACGTCCCATGAAATAGTTTTTCAGTGCAGTATGAACTGTTGGGTTGATTCAGTTTATTAGGGGGAAAATCCCCCTACAAAAATCAATGTCTTGGGAGCTGGAGAAAGAAAGTTCAAAGGGCTGAGTGCTTGCTTTGCATGCAGGAGACTTGAGTTTCATCCCTGGAACCTCCACGTGGTCCCTGGACATTGCCAGGGATGACCCTCAAGCACTAAACCACGAGTAGCCCTAAGCACCACTGCCCCCTGCCCCCCAAAAGAACTGTCTTGTGTTTTGACTACGTTTCTGTTGAAGATCCTACCCATGTGTATTAGGCTTCTCCGTGGGTGAATGTGATTTACTCTACCACTGTCATCATCCTCATTTCTCGCCTTACTTGCTAGTTCATATAGCAAGTATGGTTCATATAGCAAGTATGCCATATGATAGTGGCACCAAGAGTGCATGGTGTAGTCACCTGTTCTGTGGCCTTGTTTTGTATTTGACATCTGCAGGAGCCCACCCAGCACAGTACTTTCTCATCCTCCTTTGCTCTGCAAACACTGGCTTTTCTCCATGATATGTAAGTTTGTCAGTTCTCAGAAGAGCAGTAGCAGCATTAGGTAATTGGCCTTTTTTGGTAGAAAGGAATCCGTGATGTTATTTTTTTCCTCATTGTTAATTTTTTTTAATGACTCAGTGGAGGCTTGGAGAGGTTAGTGGTAAAAGTAAGCAGAGCTTACTTTCACTGTCTCACCAACATCTTAGTCCATGGAACCCATTATTTTAATTAAATTTCTACAGGAACTGCTTTTTCTCATCCCTTGACACCTTTGGAAAAGGATTTTCTCAGTGAATATTAAATTTCTTACTGATTAATTTGAAAGAAATATGGATCCTTAAAACAATTACCATTTTATTTATGTATTAGTTTAAGAAATTGAAATAGCATTACTGTTTGGTTGTAACAAGCAACATACAGTAAATTATTTTGTGCCTTCTAAAGGGGTAGACTTTGGGGTGGCTGTAAAACTGAGATAATGGTGGAGGAAAGGCCACACAGGTGTGGGATTGGTGTTGGAACACTGCATGCCTTAAACAACTGTATGAGGCACTTTGTAAATTGCAGCGTTTAAGCACTGTGATTTGAGTTTCAATGTAAATGTTTATTTTATTTTTCTTTTTTGGGTCACACCCGCCGATGCTCAGGGGTTTCTCCTGGCTCTGCACTCAGGAATCACTCCTGGCGGTGCTGGGGACCATATGGGATGCCGGGGATTGAACCCGGGCTGGCATGGGCTGGTCACGTGCAAGGCAAACGCCCTACCCACTGGGCTATTTTGCAACTAAAATGTAAAAATAAAGAAATAAAGTTGCATAAATTTATATAGGTTTCTACTGTGGCTACTGGGAAGCCAGTGGGTATAAGCTGGTTCACTGCATGTTTGTGGATATAGCTGGAACCAATTGTTGTCCTTGAACACACACTTCACTTATTTCTCATTTGCCCACTCAAACTCATTGTTTCCTGTGATGCCCACGCTCCTCACATAGTCCCAATGTTCACTTTTGTTTTAGGACACTAGACTGTTTTCCCCGTGCATAGCCTGTTTTCCCTCCCTTGCTGTCTATTAGCCCTCTCCGTGCTATATGATTGCAGTACAAGTTGCCACTTGCCACTAATGAACACATCAATCTTGTCATTTTAGAAATAATGTAATGCCTATCAGAGAACATGGCTTATAAATGGCTGACACTGCTTTGTGTATAGTGGTCAGAAGTGCTTTGGATGTAGGTTGCATTTGGGGTTCAGTATTTTGAAGCTCTAATCAGCTAAGTACCATAATCCTTCTTACAGGGTACATTCTTACTTGACCTGGAACTATATGCGGCCACAGTCACGGCATTAAAGAGTAACCTTTTCCTCCCTAGAGGATTCTGTGGCTCGATTGTGAGTGAGAGCTGTTTGATGTGTACCTTCTTAGTAACTGAGTTTGGAATACAGTGATCGTAAGCCGGTGGAAACTTTCTGATCACCTAATTGAGGCCGACTCGATGTAGATAGAGCAAGCAGGATTACATGAAGGCATTGCCTGGCAGAGTTGATGTATTTTTTTTTTTAATTTTTTGTTAGCATGATGCTTTGCGCTCGACAGATGTGAGCTGGTATTGAGAAAAAGGTAAAAGTATACAAATACATTCACCACTGGTAGTTTATAAAAAGATTGATCTATTTTATGGCTTTTGACAAATATGAACTGGTTTGCTAAGAGTTTCTTTAGAAATTCTAGGAAGGGATCCTATTAATATATTTCTTGTTTTACAAGGTTATTTCTGTTAAATTCTTAATTTAATGTGTCTTAATGTCTTCAAATTTCAAATTTGGTCGCAATATTATACTAAACTATGTTTAGTGTCGTGTAATGTAATTAATTATGATTTTATTTTTCAATTTCATGCTTTATAAAAGATGAAAGTCTTTTACAAGATTGATTTTTCAAACCTTGTTTGCTTTCATTTAAATATGATTACTTATGATTTCTACTAATAAAGATTACGAGTAAGGGATTTTCATATAGAATTGTAAGATAAAGTTTGAATATGCAGAAATCAGCAACATTTTTATATTTTCTCACTAATCTCTATGTTGTTATGAATTTTAAGAGATAAAAATATATGAATCTAAAAACCCAAGTTTTCCAGTAGCTTTTCACTATCCATGTAATTGTTTTCAAATGTTTGCTGGATTATATGTCCAGTAACTTGGTGATTGCATTATAGTTTTATATGATCAGTACTTTGTGTATGACAACAAGCCAGTGATATTATACGAATCTTTCATAGTGTGGTAGAGACTACATGATGATTATAAAAAGTATGTAAATTGAGAATACCTTTGGGAAATTGGAAAAGTGTCTTTCATTGAAAAAGAATTTTTTATTTGGAGTTTTTCCATAAGTCAGTATGATTTTTAGACATGGAATTTTGAAAGATGAACTGATTTTGTGCTCAAACTATTTTGCTAATCATAATGTCATTTGTAATGATTAAGGGTATTTTTATGTAGTTTTCTATAAACTGATTCTGGGTATAACTGCTGTGTAACAGAGAAAGAGAAAATCATTGTTTTTCATAAAAATAAAAATCATAGTTTTTATAAAGAGGAGGAGAATGAATAGCTATTGGGTAAATGCAATATTAATACAAGTATGCTTTGATATGGCTAGATGAGAAACAATATGGAAGGTTATATGAGAAGTTGAAGATTGAATTGTAGAATTAAAAATTAAGAATTTTTTACAATGTCACATCAACTTTATTCTAAAGAAGATGATAGGTTTGGATTCTGCTTCTTTCACGGTCTTTGAAAGTATCAGATAAAATATATCATAGATATTGCATTTGACAAATGCTCTATTCTTCTAAATTTGTGGTAAACTTAAGGATTAGATACTATATTGAATGCATGTTTAGAGGAACATGCAAATTATCATTATATTCTTTTTACCTATAATAGTTTTGTACCTAGTGATCAAACTAATAAGGATTTCTTCCTTTTATAAAGGTCAGTGGTGGAAATAGGTTATAAATGCAGTAATTCAGTTTCACAGAATTTTCCTCCCCCCAATCTTGGAAAAGTAGTGTCTAAAACCTGTGCAGTTCTAATTTAAGGAAGAACATATATGACATAATTAATTATGTAGTTGTAAAAATTTATTTTGACTAAGAGTTTATGTATTTTGGTTAATTGGTAGATTCATCACTATTTGGCTAAAAATATTCTTCAAATGAAATCCTGCCTTCTAGAATAACTTAGTAAGATTCTCTGCCTTAAAGCATTTTATAAAAAGTCTAATTCACTAATTAAGCAATAGTGACAGTAGTCATCCTGATTTCTGCAGCCATGTTCTAAACACTGTTTTATTTTTATTTAAATGTACTATGACGTAGCGTCTACAGTATCATTTATATTTTAGCCACATTTCATAATTTCCAGAACTAGTGATTTCTGAATTAATATTGAATTCAATTTATCCAAGGTACAATTTTTTAAAAAAGAACTTTGATGTCTTGCTAAGGACCAATTATTAATAATCCTTTCTTTAAAAATGAATTCAATATTCATTTAAAAATGAATTCAATAGTATGTTAATATTCTATTCATCAAAGAATCTATATATTCCCTTTGTCACAAAAGCTTACCATAGTCACTATGCAAATTCCTTAAATTTTTAATTTACTGTTCATTTTTATTTAAAATTTATTTTTAATTAAATTTTTTAATTTAAAAAGCAAATTTCTTAAGTTAATTGCATAAAGTGTTACACTTCTCATGTTCTATAATATTGAAGCATAATGTTGACTTTATTACTGGAAATTCCCATTTTACCAAAGGTTTTGTTCTTGAAGTGATTGATACTCAAACACATTTTGCCAAAGAAGGTATTTTACTAAGCCAACAGAAGACAAGTTAACAAGTGTTTAATCTATGTCTCTTGTGTTGAAGCACTCTGCCATATTAAATCACTCCATAGGTCTGACTAACTGGTTAATTACACATATGGCACTAAGTCACACAGGTCCCTAACTCTAGGGACCTGTTTTTTTAGGACATTCAGCTTTTAGGACATTTTGCAAAATAGCTCTTCAGCTATTTTGCTAAATATTTTTTTTAGCCACTTGTATATAAAAAATATTGATTTCACACAAAATGAAAAACTACATAATATATAATATTATATATTATATGTTTATATTTAATATAAAATCACTTGATCACTTGACATCCGCTATTTGTCAATTTGCTAGAGCGGGCACCAGTAATATTTCCATTTGACCCTATCATGGGCCAGTATAGCCTAATGGCGTCTGGTTGCTTCAGGAATACAAAGAGCCTCAGACCGTTCGCTCAGGGTCTTGACAAAGAAGTCTGACCATCTTGTAGGTGGACAGACACGTGATCTTTGACATCCCGTGGGATCCAGTCGGTAATGACTCTAGTCCAGCGGTTGTCTCAAATTGCATTACATGTCCAGCCCATATTTTATATATTTTATATATATTATTAAATATTATATTAAATATTATTAAAATATTATATATTTTATATATAATCTTGTGTAGGCTAATACTATAAAATGTATTTTACATACTGTTTCAATGACATATTTAAAACTGTAAAAGTCTATGGTTTTCTGTAACGATTTTAACCTCTATAAATTTTTTATAAAATACTGAATGTTTATGTATGTGAAGATAAGATAATAAAAGCACATTCATTTGCTTTAAATCATAAATTATTTAGGGTAGTACACTCTTCCTGCATTTAATATAATGTTTTGATTTTTTAGGGTCAAGGTTTTAGTTTACCTGGGGATGCACTCATGTGGGAACTGAAATGCTCACAGGGATACTTGTAAGAGTCACTGTTGTCCAGCACCCATTATTGGCAGGTCGTTGGCCATATATGGAAGTCTTAGTGTTTTCTGAGCAAGTTCTTGTGACTAACCACTTCAGTCCTATCAGCGGTTGCTGTAGAATCCACGGCAAATCATCAAAAAGCCCTTGAGATTCCCAGCAGCTTCCTGATGGCCATGTTGAGACCTCTTGGCCTTAGTTCAAACTAAGATGAGTAGCATGGTCTTCATTCCTCTGAGCTGGCTGAACAGTTATGTGGCTTCTGGGCTTCCGATTCCTGTATTAAAACTCTGACATGGGAAAACTAGAGAGTAAATTCTGTTCTAGCACCAAACTCTAATTGAGCCATAGTAGACTGGGGGCCAGATATGGGGAGAAAAGGGCTTCCATGACACTGAGGAGAGAGAGTGTTGCTGGGCCATGAGCTCACATCTCTCTGCTGCTCTTGCCCTCCTCCCAACTGCTTACTGTTTACTGTTTACTGAGCTGTTGAATGTGAGTTACCTTCTGTTTCAGGTGACCATCCCCTTCATTATCTCCTGCTCAGACGTTTTGAGAAAAAATCCGTCAGTCATTCTCAGGATCTTTGGTCCCCCTCAGGTTTCCATGCCATTGCTTCACATGCCTAGTGGTTGAGTTTATCTGAATTCATGCCAGGGAAGAGGGAAGGGTGACTATTTGGTTAATAATATCTGTGGTCATGGTATACAACTAGCCCGTTCTGCTAGTGTGGGAAGAAAGAACAGGTGATGTCTTTAGGTGATGTCTCTATCAGCTCCTTCCTCTTGGGCTGGAAGGAAACACAAGGGCTTTCCTGTCAGACTGGCCTTAATGAAGATGTGTTAGAAATGTAAGTATTTCCTTAAGTCCAAGTTACTGTGATAAATGAATGATCGGTGGTGGCCATTTATGTGTATTGTGTATCTGATATTAGTGCTGCCAAGAGGGTTGGAAACGCAATGATAAAATGAAGATGTAGATGAAGAAGATGTAGATGAACCAGTGTTCGGAGGGGGCTAGAGAGGGGATGAACTGGGGATGGTGTTTGAGAGCCAGCCCTTCATTTGACTCAGAAAGTATCCAAATCTTGAGCCCACTTCGCTTTGCTTCCTTGGGTTTTAGTAGCATTCACAACATGGTGTCAGGAGAAGACAGAATGGAAGCTGGGATTTTTCTCCGCTTCTGAATAGCAACCGGGAGCCGGCTGGTCAAGCAAGGGCATTTCAACTAAGGTTGTGTTGCAGCCGCAGACTGTGGTGATCTCATTTCAGGGAGTAAATGTTTTCTATTAGTACCATCTCCAGGCTTTAACAAGCACGCCGGAAGTACCTGTTGAGTTTCCTAACTCGAAGTATGTAAAACGAATGTTGTGAGCAGAGCGTTTGTCATGTCAGGACTTGAGAATGAAATGAAAAGGAAGCCCTGGAGCTAGTTGATGTTATTCATCAACCTGTTGATGAATTCGTCACCTGGACAGTTGCTGGAATGTTCTCTTCTCACCCTCCTTTTCCTTTGGTTGCTCAGGCAGAGAAGTCCCTCGGTGTCTAGAGACCAGAACAGGAGGTACGGCGAGAGGGAAGACAGGGAGGACTACCCTGCAATATGCCCCTTCGGACAGCGCCATGCCCGCTCGCCCTCCGACTACGCGGACATGCGGTCTCAGCGGGAACCCCCCGCTTTACGACGACTCTGATCATCTAAATTATAGGGACTCCAGCAGGAGGCGGCATCGGCATTCCCAAGAGTATCTTGAGGACGACGAGGATGTGGAGAGCAGGGACGAGTACGAGAGACAGAGGAGGGAGGAGGAGTACCAGGCGCTGCTATCGGAGCGACCCCCAATCTGGCCCGTTACCCCGCCAAGCCGCAGCCCTACGAAGAACAGATGCGGATCCATGCCGAGGTGTTCGCAAGGCACGCACGAGAGGAGGCACAGCGACGTGTCCTTGGCCAATGCCGAGCTGGAGGACTCCAGGATTTCCATGCTGAGGGCCGACCGCCTCCCCAGGCAGAGATCCATCTCCGAGCGCAGAGCGGCCTTGGAAAGTCAACGGTCTTACTCCATGGAAAGAACTCGAGAGGCTCAAGGGCCAAGTTCTTACGCACAAAGGACCACAAACCATAGCCCCTCCCACCCCCAGGAGGAGTCCCATCCCCCTTGATAGACCAGAGCCTGCGACGTGCTGACTCCCTCCGGAAGCAGCACCACTTAGACCCTAGCTCTGCTGTCAGGAAAACCAAACGGGAAAAAATGGAAACCATGCTAAGGAACGATTCGCTCAGTTCCGACCAGTCCGAGTCAGTGAGACCTCCACCACCAAAGCCTCATAAGTCAAAGAAAGGAGGTAAAATGCGCCAGGTATCATTGAGCAGTTCAGAGGAAGAGTTAGCTTCCACTCCTGAATATACAAGTTGTGATGATGTTGAGATTGAAAGTGAGAGTGTGAGTGAAAAAGGTAAGCATTCTGTTCTGATCACGCCTTTCGCGCCTTGGTTAGATAAAGGGTCCTAGATTGCCTTCCGCCTATGCGCTAAACAGCTACTACCTTGATTTTAGAAGCCTTAGTTTAATGGTCTTTGTTATGGGGGGGAAAAGTTAAAGCAATAAAAAGCGGAAGTCTTGTGTTGTTCATGTGGAAGTAAAGTATTGATTTTTAAAAATTGGGGTTTTTTTTGCACTATGTCTAGAAAATTTCTTCAACTTTATGACATATTAAAATAGTTATTAGCTTTAGTTGTAAAATTATGTATTATGCTTTAAGACACTATGTTCACTGTATAGAAATCAGAAAAATGTTCTATTCCCAAGTGAAAGAATGCGATACAACCTATCCACAATTCTTTTTGCCAGATTAATCATTGTTAATGTTTTGTTACATTTTCTTCCCCTTTCCTATGCATGCATATTTTACATGCTTATGAAACCGTGTCATACTGATATAATTTTTTATTCTGATTTGTTTCAATTGATATCATATCATTAACTTTTTCTCAAACCGTTAGCTGTTCTTTAGAATGATGCTTTCAGTGACTGCACTGATAATTCTGTGAAAAAGAGGTGCCACAAATGATTGCTTTGGAGAGACACTACAATGAATTGTAATTGGTAGTATTAACAATACTACAATTGTTTATCTTTGTACAAATATTTTTCAATTCTCTGGGTATTTCACAAATATAAATTTGTGCTTTTTATTCCTTTAATTTGATCCTTTTGAGCTTTTAATTCATATTATTAAGTTGCTTTCCAGAAAGGTTAATAGTTATTCATGCTAGATCTTTTAGTTTCAAGTGCTAATTCTTTGCCAGTATAATAGACCACAAAAAATATGCTCTTTGTTATTTTAAGAGTACGATTGTGACATTTATTGAAAGTTTAAGTGTTTGTTAGTGTTTGATGTATTCCCTCTATGAATTATCTGCTCATTCCTTTATTCTTTTTGCCCATGTTCCTTTTGGGTATTAGGTTTTTCTCTTATTGACTTATAAGGGCCCTTTTTTGGTTAACGTTTTATCCATTTAATTGGCATCGCTTCCAAATGCATTTCCTGTTTTGATGTTTAATTCACTAATTTTCTCTGGTAGTTTTGAAATATTGGATTTAACATTCCTTAATCTTTGGAATTTCTCTCAAACTCTATTCATTCTCAAGTAGTTACTCAACTATATATTTTCTCATGCTTTTGCTTTTTTGGCTTTTGTCTTTTTTTTTGTCTTTTTTAATCTTTCTGCAATTTATTTTGATGCATGCCACAATACATTAGATACATGAAAATATAAAATGATTTCTGTCCTTTAGCCCATGCACATGTGCATACGCCACACACACAGACACACACACACACACACTGATATGTTTGATGAATAATCTATTTCTTGTTCTTAAGAATTAACAGAATAATAAAGGAATTCAGAAGGCTGCTATATATGAAATTTACATAGACTGATTTCTTTTTTTGCTTTTTTGGGTCACACCCGGCATTGCTCAGGGGTTTCTCCTGGCTCTGCACTCAGGAATTACTCCTGGCGGTGTTCAAGAGACCATATGGGATGCCGGGGATCGATCCCTGGCCGGCATGGGCCGCCACGCGCAAGGCAACGTTCTACCCGCTGGACTATCGCCTCCAGCCCCTACATAGACTAACTTATTTGGTACCAAAATAGAAAATATAAATAAAGAGCAATTCCCATTAAGAACTAAAACCAGTTATTTTATGTTATATAAAATAACCTCACAGGAGGAAAACTATGAAGCTCTAAGGAGTGACATAAAAAGATGTGATTAGAGATCCACTTCATGGGACTAACTAAATACTATACATATGCTTTCATTCCCAAATAATCTTTTTCAGAAAATAACATCCTGATCATAATCCCATCTGAAATCTTTAGAGTTCAGTTTCTAAAATTAAGCTGGGAAATGTAAAAGAGGGAAAATTTACTGCTTCCCCATTCCCCATCCCCATAGCGCAGGCACACATGCATACACACACACACACACACACACACACACACACACACCATTCCCTTGTGGTATGTTGGTATGTGTGTGTCAGGAGGCATTATGTTAGATAACAGAGACAAATTAACATCGGGCGAGACCCGTGTTAATTAAATAGACCTTTCTTGTCATGTGTGCCATGTGGCTCACTGATGAGTAACTCAAGTGAGGGAGGTAGAACTTGGGTTTATAAAGCCACCTTGACAAAACAAAATGTTTTTATAGTAAGTGTCAGAAAAAAAGGGGAAAAGATATCAGTTTTAGGGTAGCAAGTTATGGGGGAATGTAAAGTTTGGAGATGCCTCCTGAAGGGAAGGGTAATGAGAGAGGATTAGTGAGGTTTCTTATGTAGATTTCTGTGGCACCATCTTTTGATCTGATAGAGTGATTAGCTCTGTCCTTCCCATTACAGTGAGGATGCTACCTTGCATAGTTTTGTCTTGCTTTTAGGCAAACAGTAGGACAGAGGACTTCTCTTGTATGTGCTTCTCAGTTGCCTTCTACTTAAAATACTTGTGCAGTTCAAATAAATCTAGGTAGAATGCATGTTATTTGTGATGCTGAAGTGGGGTTAGGTCCCAGGGTGGGTCCTAGGTTCGTTTGACCTGCCCAGGGTTGAATTCAAATGAGCCAGAGATATAAAGAAGAGAAAAGACTTATGAAAGAATATTTAAATAGTATATGCTCTGAGGACCAGAGTGCAGGCATAATCCAGGGTCAGTAGCTCAAATCTCTACACAGATTCCTTTGTAACGCGTAAAGAAAAGGGCATATTAACTGGAGATAAAGTATTTATGCTTTTTCATGGAAGAAATAGGACTCTGGGGTGATTTCATGGAGTCAAGATACCACTCATATTTTAACCCTGCTTGGTCACTTCCAGTACCTGTCATGGCAATTGTAAACCATCAAGGCACCAGTGGGAATAGTTTTTATTATGCAGTTGTGTTATAGTCAACTGGACATTGCCCCTTGGTAACCTGGTCCTTCATGCCTGATTATTTAGGCTCCAGCCAGTTCACTGGGGTCTTGGTCTTAATTTTTCTCTATTATTAAGGTGTTTAATGACTATAACATATTAAATCTTTTGGCAAAACATCATGTGGTTTACATATAAGACAGGTGTCATTTCAAAGATGTAGTGGTCTCTGCATGAGAAAGCATTCTTTTACCAGAAGACAACGGATGTTTAACATAATTTTATAATTCAGCTCATTTATACACACATTTATACTGGTCAGTTTTCCATTCTTTGTTGCAGTTAAACTCTGAATCCTAAGAAAATTACTTTGATTGAAATATTAGGGATCTATAAGGAGAAACTATATAATTTTTTATCATAGAGCACATTGAATTTTTATTGTCCAAGAATCTTCAGTACATCCTTAAGTTTACTTAATATATTTTAGTTAGGTTGCTTCTCATATATGTTTGAATATATCATACTAATTAAAGAGGAAAAATGGTTTTGCTGTCTTCAGAGGCTTGCTATAGATACTGTCGTATACTCTGTGTTTTGAGGGAGGAGAAGCAAATTTCCATTGGTGCTAAGGGGTTACACCTGGCTCCAAGCTCTAAGGTCACTCCTAGCCTTGATGAGGATACTCTGGTGCTGGAATCAAACCTGGGACTCCAATATGAAACAATCCATTGAGCCATCTCTCTGGCCCCGCTACTCTAATTCTTTGTTAATGCAATGCTATCACTTTTGCCATAGAAAGTTGCAAGCCATATAAAAAAGTCTGAAATTTCCTGGCAGTTTTATTGTATGCAGTATCCTTCTATGGGCTTATGCATTGATGCAAGATTTTTAAGTATGCATCAATATTTCCTATTGCATAAACAAAAGGCTGTAGAGGAATTAAGTCAAAATTCTAATTCTAATACCATTTACTAAAACTAAAACGTTTGTCAGCTGGGGAGGACATAGTGTGTCATTCCCATATATTTTCTCTCCTAACTGAAAGTCCTCAGACCTAGTCGAGGCTACTGAATGTGTCACCCCTTCCCCGCTTTCTTCTTCTAGCCCTGGCTGTGCAATCAAAATAGCATTTGACAGATTGGCAAGAGGAAAAACCATAAAAAGAAGTTTTAAAATATCATGTATAATTTATGTTTGCATTGCAGAAACACACACTGAGTACCAGGCGCATATGGCTTCAGACACCATTTTCAATATCGCAGATGGGACAGAGGTGTGGGAGAGGGGCCAGAGCCATCTAGATAGACGGTTCCAGGGGTGGCCCAGCAGGTGGGCGTGACTGTTTGGTGGGTGTAGTTCCACATTCTCCAGCACAAAGATCACAGGCCTGTCCTCCCTCCATTGAGGGAGACCCTAATAGAGACCAAATTCAAATGCTGCTGTGTAAAGGCCCTCCTGTGAAATACTCTCACAACTGAAGTTGTATTTATGGGTGGGAAGTTTCTCCCTTCTGATGTACAAACATACATCATCTGTCTGTATATTTCAAACTCTGGTTTCTGCCAATTTGTTTTTCCATTAGATAATCATGCTTATGTTCTGCTTTAGCAGTGAACATCTAAATAAATAACCCTTTCCTCCAAGAGTGGGTTTAGGCAAGGAGAAGTGGCCAGGCCGAGGCTGGACTTAGGTGGGGAAATCTGAATTTCCCCACAAGAAATGCTGTTCTTGACTTTTTTGGTTAGAATGCCATTTTTGGCTATTTGTGAAAAAAAAAAGCATCAGATTGTTTTGAGAATAGCTATTTTTACCCACGTATATTTGGGGGCCTCATTCAGAGAACAAACTTTTTTGAGTTGGGGGATTGGAAGGTTATACCAGTGGTGTTCAAGGCTTACTCCTGGCTCTGTGCTTAGTGGAGCTCAAACCCAGTTGCCTATGAGCAAGGCAGGTAACAGCCACTGTACTATCTCTCTGGCATCTAGAATAAGCTACTTTTGAACTTGCCTAACATTGTGGCTTATAGTCATTCTTGTCCTCTTAATATTTAAAGATGTTTTACTGATCGCATTTTTCCCCCTGCATGTGGTACCTGTTGAAGTTCAACTAACTATTAAAAGCTAGGGGGCCGGAGCGATAGCCCAGCGGGTAGGGCGTTGCCTTGCACGCAGCTGGCCTATGCCAGCCCAGGTTCGATCCCTGGCATCCCATCTGGTCCCCTGAGCACCGCCAGGAGTAATTCCTGAGTGCAGAGCCAGGAGTAAGCCCTGAGCGCCGCCGGGTGTGACCCAAAAAGCAAAAAAAAAAAAAAAAAAAAAAGCTAGTTGGTCCTCAGTGCCAGGGAGATGATAGCAGGTGAGGCACTTGCCTTGCTGGCCGCCGACCTGGGCTCGATGCCCGATCCCCAGCACCACACATGCTTCCCTGGTCCCTGCCAGGACTGAGGACCGAGTGCAGAGCCAGGAGTAAGCCCTGAGCATTACTGGGTGTGGTCCCACTCCCACCTAAAATAAAACAAAAACAAAAGCTGTTCTTTTGGTTTATTATTCTTAGGCTAAATAGCTTCCAGAATGTGTTTACAACTCAAATATTTTAACTTATAGTACTTCTCTGACCTTTTTCTTTATGTACACAACCTGTCTATGAGAAATGTGCAAAGCAAAATCGGGTCCAGTAGCTTCATTTTAAAATGCTAACCAATACTGTGTAAATTGTACTGGGCAACATCATCATTCACTTTCACCTGGAATATGTCCGGGCCCATGTATGTTATATTATAACTTCTAAGACATAGCAGGTTCTTTCCTGCTTTTCAGATAGTGAAATTCCAGGGGTAATTCACATAACTTGCATGTAGTTCACTCTGCTTAAAAATACTTTTTATTTCCTGCCGTCATGTCATCTAATTAGAAATTTAAAAATAGGAGCTGGAGTTGAGCAGATAAGGCACTCACTTTGCTCACAGCAACCCAGGTTTCAAACCAGCAGCACCCTACGGTCCCTGAGCACTGCCAGGAGAAATCTTTGATCATAGAGCTAGGAGTGAGCCTTGAGCGCATCTGGGTGTGGCTCCCAAATGAAACAAAACAAAAAAGAAAGTTTCAAAATATTTAGTTAATTTTCTTTGCCTTGTTGAGCTTAGCTTTGGTGATTTGCCACCATGGATGCCCTCATTATTTTCAATATATGAAACTTCCTCTACTTTGTAGTTAGAGGACATTTTACTCAATATAGTCTTTTAAGTGGTGATGATTACTGTCCATGCATGGCCGGGCCATTATTAGTGTGACTGTAAAAGGGAGGTTGTATGGGAAGAGCATGGATTTTAGAGTCTAAAACACTCAAATCTAGGTCTTTTCCCTACCTGTTTCACTCCCCTATGCCCATTTTGATACCTATAAATAATATATGTTCGGTGGTAATTTTAGGTTGTGTGCACACACAGTGACCATTTAAGAACAGTTATTTTTTTGTGCTAGTGAATAATGAAGACTTCTACAGAACAATCTCCCAGGGTCATGAGTGACAATATAGCCCTGGACATCAGGATTGTGTAGACTGGGTTGACTTAACTCTTCTAGAAGCTGTTTCCCTTTGAGCTAGGCTTGTAACTACATGCTGAGAATATACCTTTTACCTTACTGAGAGAAAATTTTGAGATGTCTTCCCGAACACTGGATAACTAGATACTCCTTTTCTCTACTGAATTCATTTCTAAAGTGGCCATTATAAGCATCAAATTGAGCTATTAATATATAGACACGAATAAAAATGTGTTTCTACTCTCCAAGAAATGGAGTCTCAGATTATTAGCAGGATAAATCCATTGTACCATAGTGCTTCAGAGGAGAGACGTGTTGATCATAGCCACTGGTTTTGTGTGATTTTTTTTTGTTTTGTTTTTTTGTGAAGCAAGAGTGTTTTTACTGAAACTTTTTAGAAAGATGTGAGGGGAGAGAGAGGGAGAAGTACATGTTCAAGTGAGAACACAGGCTTCTCCAGAGTGGAAATAAACAAGCAAAGAGGAATCAAGACAAGCAAGAAAGGGACCAGCACCATAGTATAGGGGTAGGTAGATTGCCTTGCACATGGCTGACCTGGATTAGATCACAGGCATCCCATTTTACTCATTAGCACCCTTTTTGCTCATTTTCTTTCTCTCATTTTCAGAATCAACTGAAGCAGTTATGACCATTGTTAAAAAAGAAAAGACTGCAATAGAATAAAGTAGATAATAAACCAAGAGCCCAGAGCAAGACTAATTGATCAGTAATACATTTGGAGGCAGGGTAGGTGGTATAGGCGCACCTGGCAATACTCAGGCATAGTTAAGCGCTGAGTTAAGTGATCATTCCTGGCAGTGCTCAGGGAATCATGGGGTGCTGGGGATCAAACCCGGGTCTGCTTCATGCAAGGCAAAAGCCCTACTGATTGTTCTGTCTCTCTGGTCCCAGTAAAACATTTCCTGCGCCCACCTCACTCCTTACAACAGGTTTTTTAAACTTGTACGTCTAGGGCTGGAGAGAGAGTAAAGAGGTTAAGCTACTTGCCTTTCACTCCGTTGACCCTGGTTTGATTCCTGCAGCTGCATAGGATCACCTGAGCACTGCCAATGGGACATAGAGCAGAAATAACCCCTGAGTCCACTGGGTATGAACCAGACCTCTGAGAACATCCAGAAAAAGAAGCTGATGTGCCTTTGGCTTGCATTGTAAATAAACATGCTTCATGCTATGAATTATAGCCCAAATTACTTTAAAGCTATTTCCCTTACATTAGAATTTTTCGACACTCTTGATACTAGTGATTTCTGTTTCTTCATCTCCTGCTATCACTATCACTATCTTCCCGTTCATCATCTATTTGCTCATGTCCTGTCTCATGCTAGTAGAGCCCAAGGGCATCTGCTTGCTCCAGGAACATAAAGAGCCTCAAACCATTATATTAGGTCATTCCCATGACCATTCATGGGAATGACCTAATATAATTGTTACTGGTATTTGGCATATCAAATATGACACGGGCAGCTTGCCAAGCATGGCAGATGCACGGCAAGCCTGGCATCTCCTTCTAGGCCTGAATATTTAGAAATGATTCTGTTATTGTAGGCTCAACCTTTTTCATATGTGATATATTTTAGTCTTAATATTGTAGATGATTTCTTCTCAAATTTATTTAGTCATGTCATTAACTTTCTACACTTGTAGAAAAGATGCTGTTTGATATTCCTAATCAGGAATAACGGTGAGTGAGGATTTTATTTTCCTATTCACTGTGCCCTAACCTGGCTGATGACTTGGTCATTACTGGGTGTCCTTGTTTCTCTCTTATGGGCCTACTACACCCAAGAATACATGGTGCGCTGTTGGGTGTACACTAGGAGTTGTTTGTTTCCAATATTAGACATCATTCATTCATTCATTCATTCATTCATTTTTGCCTTGCACCTAGCAGTCTTCCAGAGGACTTTATGAATGCACCAGGGCACATTGCTCTCTTTGCTTATTCTTGGGAGAGGGTAAACAGAGGTCTGAAAGATAGACAATTTGGAAAACAGAGCCAGCAGAGGAAGAAAGGAAGATGGGATGGCTAACAAAACAGAAGCCACACTAGTAATTCCCCAAAAAGGGGGATAAAAAGGAAGCGAAATATCCATCATTTTGTCATCTATTTTATTATTATTATCATCATCTTTATTTTTGGGGGGCCACACCTGGTGGTGCTCAGGGCTAATTCCTGGCTTTGCACTCAGGTGGTGCTTGGGGGACCGTATGGAATAACAGGCCTCAAACCCGGATTGGTTGCATGCAAGGCAAATGCTCTACCTGCTGTCCTATTGCTCTGGCCCATTTACCCCCTATTTTAAATGCCACTTTATCTTGGCTAGCCTTGGTTTTATTTTGGAGTTTAACATTTGGGCTAAGCATATGTGATTCCTTTATATCTACTGATTTTTTTTCAATGACTTTTGTCCTTGTTTTTACATGACAGTGTTATTTGAGGAAAGTCATTACAAATGTAGTGACTTTACAAGGGCATGCATTTACTGGGTTTTTATCATTTTGGAGCTTCAGCAGCATTGGGTGGTCTGTGGAGAGTCTCAGGGTGGCAGAGTGTCAGCAGCTCTGTCTTCAGATGTAGAGGCCTGACTAGAAAAAAAGCTGGTTTCAGATTTTTAAAAGCTTGTTTGAAAGGGCTGCATCTGTTTCTTCTTACTGATAAAGGCTCTTCTTCAGAAGGAATTGAAAGTCATGAAAAGGACTTTAATGTTTTAGACATTCCCTGATCTTGTTAATAAAATACATTATTAGAACTGAACGAGAAATGATTATTGAGCTATTTCTGTTTGTTTGTTGAGGTGATTAATAATACTGTTAATGATAGCTTCCCATGTACATAGTCCCAACACCACACCTATCACCAGTGTCCCCGTCTCTCTCCTTTGGGGCCCTAATGCCCTCCTTTTCACACCTTCCTGAACCCAGTCCCATGGATCAGTCGTCCTGTTGTATTGCCTTTGATCATTTCTTACTACTTGCTGTGTCTCTTTAATTCCCACAAACTCCACTCAGCATATCACGTCCATCCACGCCATGGAAAATTACAATGCTTAGTTCTTTCTTTGGGTTGGATAGTTTCATTGTCTATATGTACCATTGTTTCTTAGTTTAAAATTTCTAGAGCAGTGTAAGATATAAAAAGTAATTAAGAATAGAGCCCCCATAGTACCAAGCAGTACCACTTTTTTGACATCTTCCCCCAGTCCCACCCAACACAAAAGCATTCATTTGAAAGCGTGTTTGCACACCTGTGTTCATTTGCTGTGCTAAGTACCATAGCCAAGATATGGAAACAACCCCAAAGCCTATCTATAAATGAATGGATTAAAAAATGTAGTCTATATATACATTTGTTTTCTTTTGTTGGGCTTTGGGATCTTGATGAAGGAAATTGGGCACTCAGGTGGTGCCCTGGTGTTGGAACAATGCACGCATAAAACCATCATTAACAGTTTTGTAATCCATAGTACTTTATAAAGATCCAATTAAAAGGAAAAATAATAAAGAGCATGTCAGCTTGCATGTGACTGGCTGCAACCCTGAGTTCCTAGATTGTGGCCATAGTCCCTACATCCTGTCTGCTGCTCGTCAGCGCTTGGATTTCTCACTGGAACTTCTTAGGCCATTAGCTACAGGCTTTAGAGCCAGTTTTGACATAGACAGTGGCTTGTCAATGAGAACAGCAGCCATGTCCCACCACCGTGAGCTGGGGCAGATCACCTGTTCTCAACCTTGCTCAGATCTGGCCACCGTGAAGTGGAGACTAAAGACACTCTTTAGAAACTCCTTCAATAACACACATATGTAATTTAAATATTAGATCCTTAGTCTCCTTTAATACTAATATTTTTCTTCTAGGGAAAAAGACTTAAGCCTTATTAGCAGTCTAAACAGCTATCTTACAAGGAAAAAAATGACCCCTAGAAAAGGTTTTAGTAATATGTCTCAAAATACAGTTCCTGGAACACTTGTCTTATAAATAAGATTAGTGTTCCAATTAAATTTGTGGAAACAATGTGCTATATAATTCTTGTAAAGAAGCATGTTGTCATTGCTATATGATTCTGCCCTCAAGGAATCTAATTACATTTAATCCAGGGTGTTCTAAACTTATTTGGCTAGAAGACTTTTGTATCACTTAAGCCTGTTGACATTTTGCAGAACTAGAATTCCATGCTGGAAAATGCCAGTGTTTATAGCCTGACAGCAGTGAAGAGAATGGTAAAATATGAAGCAGAGAAATGACAGCAAAACATAATGGGGTCTTGGATATTGTTTCCCTATTGAGAATGAAAGTTATGAGTCTTTTATTTTAATAATGATAATGATGATGCTACATGTTAGGAAGGGAAGGCACTATAATTTGTCAATAAATTTCATGACAATTATCTTCTTTAAACCTCTCCACAGTCTGTGAGATAGCACAATTAATCATTTTTTACAGATGAGCAAATGGTCATATTACATGATTTTCCAAAGTCATAAATTAATTAGTAGTGGAGGCAATACTTGAAGATTGATTGTCTCTGAGTTATAAACCTATTCACAGCATGCTGTGGTTTTATATACATAGTCAAGTTTAAAATGATGCTGTAAAAGAAGACTTTTTTTAGCATGTGATTAAAATGCCAAACCTTTCACATACTAATGCTAAACAATGCCGTAAGAACAGCTCAAAAGTTGTATTCATTTAGTGATTCTAGAAAGTAATATATGAATTACTATATAAGGTAGCTATACATTTATATGTAACTTATTATATAAAATAAAATATAAACTATAAATAGATTAGCTGAACATTTTCTCTGTTGTCAAGTATACACACAATACATATGCAAACACATAAATATACACTTATTTATAATGGAGTAATTTGGAAAAAATTTAGCATGTGACTCAATTTATTTGACTTTTTTAATTTGTGTTTAAATTTGTTTCACTTACACTGAAAGAATAATTTGACATTTGAATTAGGTTTTCTTGTGCCTGTAGTATACATTTCTAATGGAAACACACGTCTCTACGTCATTCCTAGCAAGTCATTTTTGAGATTTTTCTTTCAATACTTCCTGATGCAGTGTGTACTGTCTATGAAGCCAACTACCCATTGTTTTAAATTTTCAAATAATGACAGATTTGCAGGAAATTACAAAAATAATACTGAGAAATCCTCTATGTCCTTCTAGTTCCTCCCAGGTGTTCTGTTTGGTGTAAGTATAATATAGCATCAGAACCAGAACATTGATACTGGAACAATGTGTTTAGTTTTTACAATTTTGTAAAAAGTTTTACTTTGGAAACTGTGATTTAAAATACTGTTAATGATAGGGTTTGTTGGCATACAACATTCTAACACCACCTCAGTATCTGCCCCAAAAATATATGCCCATATTCCCATAAAAAATCGTCTTTATGCTACTTCTCCTTTTAAAAATATTTTGGGCTCAAAGATCATTCCTTGTGGTGCCTAGGGATCATATGTAGTGCTGAGGATTGAACCTAGGTTGGCTGTAGGGCGAGGCAAGCGCCCTAATGCTGCACTGTCTCCGACTCCTATACTAAATTACCCCCTTTATATACCATTTTCTTCCCGGACACTAATTTGCTCTTGGGCCTATGATTTTTTATCATGAAAAGAATGTTGTTATAAGAATGAAATGTTATGATATGTGACATTTGGGATTTCCCCCCCCTCTATTCAGCAAAAAATATTTTTTGAGGTTAATTAATGCTTTATGTATCAGTAGTCCCTATTTTTTTAATTTTTGTTTTTACATAATATTCCACGGTAAGGTTATACCTTAGATGGTTCAGCTATCATCTGTTGAAGGATGTTCTGGTTGGTTCCACTTTTTGTCTATTTCAAATGAACATATCCTGTTGACTCAATTTCTGTTCATATAAAGCATGCAAGAATTTTTTCCCCCTTTTTTTAACCATTCAATAAAAGCTGTCAGTTTAGGGCTGATATGCCTCATATATTTGAGCAAGTGCTTCCCAATTTATTTCTTTCTGAGCTTTTTAAGACCATGAATGTTTGGGCTAGTGATAGTCCAGTGGGTAGTGCGCTTGCCTTGCATGCAGCCAACCCAGGTTCAATCCCCAGCATCCCATATGGTCCCCCAGCACCTCCAGTAGTAATTCCTGAGTGCAGAGGCAGGAATAACCCCCAAGCATTGCTGGGTGTGACCCCAAAAGAAAATTAATAGATAAAATAAAATAATGAATCTTTTCCCACATAAATGAATAGCAGAATGTTATTTTTATCTTGACACAAAGATATCAGGTTACATTTAAATTTCAGTATGATTAACACATCGACACAAGCATGTATCACTAGTGGGTCACACTTGGATGTGACGTAACACAGATTGCGGTGCTGACATCAACATGTGCTGTCCTGCATTCTAGCTGTAAAATCCATTTGTCAGGGTCTAGAATTGTTTTTGTATTTTGTTGCATTCTTTTAGTATTTTGTAAGCACGTCCTTGTCTTTGTTCATGTGAGATATGGGTTTGCACTTTTTTTTTTACTGTTTACAATTATCCTTTTACTTTCTGTTTATTTCTATTTTTTTCTTTCTATGGGTTATTCTGCATTTCTATAAAGTATTTTGATTCATCTATTGCATTTTTACCATATTTTAGCAAAGATTTAAAAAAAATAGTTTCTCTTATAGCTCAATTTGCACAACTTTTCACTTTCTCCTAGTGCTTTTATTTATTCTATATCAAATGGTGAATCCTTGTCACCACTTGATGACATTTGGTTCTTTTGTTCTTCTCTGTTCATAATGCAATTGTCTTTAGTATTTCTTCTATATTATGTTCGAAACCATATTATATTGTATACCTTTTTTATGCTTCAATTACCGAAACATAGGATCATTTGAACCACACAAGAAGGGAAGTCTCTTGTATTCACTCATATGTTTTGTTTATCATGTTCTTTTATCACTTCTTGGTATTTCTAGGTTTCTTTTCTTTCCTTGTTCCCATTCGTGTTCAGAATCTCACACTGTCAAATTCTACTGGTGAATTTTCTGTTTTACTGGTGAAATAGGCTACTGGTGAAAAGTCTTTTCTTTTGTTAAAAAGTATCTTTATTTCTCATCCATTTTAAAAAAAATAGTCTCATGTTTAGAATTTAGGGCTTTCAATTCTTTTTTTGGGGGTCACACCCGGAAATGCTCAGGGTTTACTCCTGGCTCTGCACTCAGGAATTACTCTTGGCGATGCTCAGAGGACCATATGGGATGCTGGGGATCGAACCCAGGGTGGCGGCATGCAAGGCAAACGCCCTACCCGCTATGCTATCGCCCGCCCCCTCAATGCTTTTACTTCAGTAGTTGAAAAAAATATTTGGCACTTCCTGTGGCCTTCAAGGTATCTTATGAGAAATCAGATGTTACTCAGGTTGTTTTTCCTCTGTAGGTAAGATGCTGTTCCTTTCTTTCTGCTTTCAAGACAATCTGTCTTTATTTTCTTATGATACACCTTCGTGCTTACATAGATTTCTTTCCTGTTTCTTGCTTGGGGACTTACATAGTTTCTCAGATCAGCAGGCTACATGATTTGCAAGTTCAGGAGATCTTCAGTCAGTATTTCTTTAAACCCATTCTTAGAACCATCTTTTTTTGGCAGCTCTTTTTTGGAACTACAGTGACCTGAATCATAGATCTTTGACCCTGAGGTGCTGTTCATTTTATTTTCTTGTACTTCTCAGTTTATTTTCTCTGTTTTTTGAATTGGGCCATTTTTTGTTGCCGTATCTTCCACATCATTGAGTTGTTTCTCTTGTGTTGAATTGTTTCCACTTGGCAATTGGACTCATCTATTCGCTCTGAAATTTTCAATAACGTTTTTTGGTTCTAAAATTATCACTTGGTCCTTTTTATGTTTTCTATTTCTTATTCTAGATCTGAAAAATCCCAAATACTTTTATATTGCTACACAAAAAAGAAAGGTATTTTATTATCTTAGTTCTGCCCTTTGAAGCCTTACAAAAATAAAGATAAGAAGTGATAAGTGAACTGCAGTAAAAAGTATCTCCATGCTAATAACCTTAGTAGTTTAGGCTATTTTTATATGATTTGACCTTACTTAAATTTTATAGTAACACGAACCTTTACTCATATCCAACAGATATTTATTAAGATATTTAAACTTCTTTTTACTTAGAGAGGAAAGAGCTACATTTGTGTTCTTTTTAAAATAAAAATTACAAGCTTAGAGAAGAGACATTGTGAACTGATTTTCATATCTTCTCATAAATTAGTCATTGATTTTCATTTACAGTAGCCATAATACATTTGATCAAATCCAGAGATTTTCAGTGTTTGTTATGGAACTATAGTTTATTTTGAAGGGTTTTCCAAGATACAAATACCTTCAGCTTTTCAGGTGATGATAAATTATAATTGCCTATTTGTGTGATAAATAAGTTAGAAAAATTGGTAAGCACATTTCTACTTCCCAAGTTAGAGTGAAACTTCCCCCAACAAATTGAATTCTGTAGTTTTAGTATAATTATGCTATTACTAACATATTAACTTCTTAAAGGGATGATGTCTAGCCATCTCAGATATCTCAGTAAGTTTATTATCAACTGGTGAAGCCTTTAAAACTAGAAATTACTAGACCTCACCTACAAAATTTCTGACCAGCTAACACTACAGAAGTACAAAAAGAATTTGTGTATTGAACAGTTTTCTAATTATCTTTATTATGCTGTTTTTTTTTGTTTTATTGTTTTTTGCTTTTTCGGTCACACCGATAATGCTCAGGGGTTACTCCTGGCTCTGCACTCAGGAATTAGTCCTGTGCTGAGGAATTGCTTCTGGCAGTGTTCATGGGATACTGGGAAGTAGACCAGGTGGTGTAAGCAAACACTCAGTCCTCTGTACTATCTTCCTGCCTGCATGCAGTTAACTTTCAATTTACATCTTAGCTCAGACTCTTTTTTTTTTTTTTTTTTTTTGCTTTTTGGGTCACTACTGGCAATGCTCAGGGGTTACTCCTGGCTCTGCACTTAGGAATTACTCCTGAAGGTGCTTGAGGGGCCATATGGGATGCCAGGGATTGAACCCAGGTGTGTGAGACAAATGCCCTACCTGCTGTGCTATTACACCGGCCCCTCTTACTCTTGTTTTAGTCTCTATTATAACTGATTGATTTCTTGCTTCCCACTTGAAAGAATTATAATTAAATTTAATACATTCTAAAATACACTCTAAAAACCGTTTTAATACCTATGACTCTACAGCCAATAAAATATTAAATTCTATGAAATAGAGTAATTTTTTTTCCTGTCCCATCTGGAATAAAAAAAAATTCCTCTCAAGCTCATGTATCATCTTTCCTTCTATTGAGTGCTTAATGTTAGAATCTTGAGAGTTATTCTTGATTGCTACATCTTTTTTTATTCTTATTTTTTCCTATAAAGCTTCTCAAAGTCTTCTAACTCTTGGTGCTTTTCTGCCTACTCTCTGTTTAGTATTTAGATTTATCTTTTAAAATGTAAATAAATCCATATGTGCCATTGTATGCCTCCCTCCCTCTATCCCTGCCCCCTTCTTCCCTCCTTCACTTCTTCCTTCCTTCCCTTCTCTCCTCCTACCTCCCTCCCTTCCATCTTTCCTTAAGGATGCTCCTGGCTATGTATTCAGGCATCACTCCTAATGGGTCTGGAGGTACCAGGGATTTATCCTGGGTTGACTGTGTGCAAGGCAGGGATCTTACCTATGTAGTAATATCTCTTCTGCCCCTTATTATCCTTCTTAATGTCCTCCAATGAATGAACTGAATAGACTAACATAAAAAGGATGAAGGAGGGTATACAAAATTTAAGCTGCTCTGGGCTCCCTTACAATTCTCTTTAAGCCCTGTCCTCTGTGGGTCAGATGCCTCGGTGTTTTCATCAGATCTCCTACATAACCTTGTTACTTCTTGGAAAGCTCTGCTTTCCACTTTTAATTACCCTACCTCCTTAAACTTCAGGGTACAAATTTCATTTCTTATCTTAAGCATCATTTCTTTAGAACTGTTTGCTCACCTCAGAATCTACTTTAGTTCATATCATACTGTCTCATGGTTTTGGAACCTCCTATGTCACACTAATTTATTTGTTGTGTTTTTCTTCTTTCTGTTGTCTCATTGCTTTTGAATCTCTAATGTATAGAGCTTAGCACTGTGTATAGCAAATAGAAGGGATTTAATGAATATTTAAAAATAAATTATGAACAGAATAAAAACTATGTATGTACACATAAACCAAAAAAATTTTTTTTTCAAATTTAAGGAAAATAAGAAACACACAAGTTTGGGAAGTAGTTTCTTCTTAGTTTCTTATTACATAAATGATCGAACAAAATCTTTATTAAAAAACTACAATTTTTGAGAATGTGGTTTCTGAAAAAAGGTTGAAAATTTATTCAAAAATTACTGAATTGTATTTGAGTAAAATTTGTCTTTTATAATAGAAGTAGAATGAATGTCTTATCATTTTAATATAAAACTGCTCTTTGTATAACCAATTTCTTCTTTTATTTTTTAAACATTCCCATGTTTTAGGAGGCTTCAGTACTATAGAAAATATACTAAATTCCAGGATCTGCATTTAACTGCCTCTTTGTGATAGTGGTTATTAATAAACCACTGTTAAATTTTAAAATGTTCTTTAATCTTTGGAGAGCAAAAGGGGCCTAAAGCCCAGCATGAAATAAATAGTATAAGTAATAGATATAGCCATTAGTCTTTTTGTTTTTTAAATTATATATAGATTTTTGTTTCTATTCCTATTTATTATTAGTCTTTCCCCTTCTTTCGGACCTTTTGTTTCTATGATCTGCTAGAGTACATAAGCTTTATATTCAGCATTCTATAAGTTTTACTCATCTGGAGTATTAGCTTTCTCTTGGATATATATATTCACATATATATCTATATATACCGATATAGATATGTATAGTGAGCCCTACAAAGAAAAGTTCTTGGAAGCACAGAATCATACAGTTGAAAATGCTTATAATGTCTTGTTCGTCTTTCCTTTCGCCGTCTCCTTTACTGCACTCTGTCCCACTTTCCCAGGAGACATGGATTACAACTGGTTGGACCATACGTCTTGGCATAGCAGTGAGGCCTCCCAAATGTCTTTGGTGAGACATGGGGAGCCTTACTATTTAATTTTCGTTATCATTCCACTTTTCCTTTTTTTATTTACACCTTTGCATGTTTTCTTTTTCTTTCTTTTTTTTTATTTGTTTTATTATTATTTTTTTTTTATCCCACACCTATAGGGGACAGTCAAAAGGGAAAAAGAAAAACTAGTGAGCAGGCAGTTTTGTCGGACTCTAACACCAGGTCTGAGAGACAAAAGAAAATGATGTACTTTGGTGCCCACTCTTTGGAAGAGGATTTGGAATGGTCCGGAGCCTCAGATTAAGGACTCTGGGGTAGATACGTGTAGTAGCACAACCCTTAACGAAGAACATAGCCATAGTGATAAGGTACTGAGATCCTGGCGCCTGCCTTTTTACCTGCTCATTTGGTCTTCGTTTGCTCTCTGTCACTCATTAAAGCAGAACATAATGAAAGGACAGGGCATTTAAGGGTCAATGTAGCATTTCTTAAGGTGCAGAAAAGAAAAAACAAAACAAAACCAAAAAACAACCAAATTACATTATGCTTGCTTTGCTGATTTTTAACTTGATGCCATACCAAAAAAATAAGTTAAATGAAAATAAAAATTAGGAACAAAGGAATGTTTTGTTTATGGTTGCATGAGAGAACTTTGTAATGTTATTATGAATCCACAAATACAAAGATATTTTTGGATTGGCTTATTTGATTGCTTGTCTATATTTTCCTTGGGATGAAAATTAAATTATTACTAGTTTGAATCCCAGGTAAAAGGGAGATGATTGGGTCTATTTGCACAGAAAAAGTTGTTTTTCTTTTTTCCCTTTCACTGTCATTTTGCTCTTTTTGTTTTATTGTCAAAGCATTTTAATGTACTATCAATTAGCATTAACCATTGCCATATGCTTTGGTATTTACTTTTTTTGCTTTTAGTATAGTGAGACTTGAAATCTTTTATCATGTGTTTGCTAGAACTTGTCTTTTGCCTGCTAATGCATAAATAGCTGTGCATGTGACTTTTAGATAGCCATGAAACTGTGATTACACAAATCATTTACTTTGTTGTTTGACATATGATTAACAATGAATGGGTGCAGTGATTTAGCAAGGACTTGATTCTCCCTTAAGAAAGGAAGAAACTCCTAGAGTTCATAGGTTATTTAACAAGGGATGCCAGTGAATCATCGGACGTTAATGTACTAATTTGAGCAAAGACTGAACTAATCTGTAAACCTCCAAAAAAGTGAGAAGTGTAATTTGTCCTCACCTTTGAATGAGTTTCATTTCTCCAATATAGATCGAATGGAAAGTTATTAGGGAACTGTGTAATTTTTTTTATGATTTTAATCTAGCAATCTGTTTCAAGAAAACCCTTAACATATCTTCGAATTTTATGTTTTAATACAATTTGACCTTGTAACTTATACCGTAATAAAGTTCTTAGCGGCTTTTCAAAAGTGTTTGAAGATTAAATTCATATTTTTAATGAGTAAAACTGCATATAATTTTAATTTGTCTTTTCTGCCTGTGAATTCTAATTATTCTCCAGTGTGTGGATAATTAGAGTTTGCCTTTATTTTCACAATCTCTCAGATTTTGAAGATCAGTATTCTGCAAAAGAGCTGTTTAAATATTTAAATTTAGAATTTTTTTGATATATAATTGAGATTATAAGGTAACAAGCTTTTTTGTTCAGTGTTTGGAATGCAAACTGGTTTGTGTAATCATACTATTTTGGAAATTTTAAGTTTAGAGTTATCATACCATAGGGTCATTTATCTTAAAAGGTCGTTAATTTTCTTGTTTGTTGATGAATTCTGTCAGCACCCGGTAACATGGCAGCCATCCAAAGATGGAGATCGCTTAATTGGTCGTATTTTATTAAATAAACGTTTAAAAGATGGAAGTGTACCTCGAGACTCAGGAGCAATGCTTGGCTTAAAGGTATGTACTGAAATAAATGAAATTTTGCTGTACACTCATTTAAAGATTTGTCAGAAAAGCAAAAGATAATTTTTTTGGTTTAATTTTGGGCCACACCAGCAATACTCTGGACTTACACCTGGCTCTGTGCTCAGGGCTTACTCCTGGCAGACTCAAGGGATCTTATAGGGTGCCAGGAATCAAACCTGGGTTTGCCACTTGCAAAGCAAATGCCCTACTCACTGTATTATTGCTCTAGCCATAAAAAATTTTTGACTGGTACAGCCTTTTTGGAAAACAATATGAACATTCCTCCAAAGACTAGAAATTGAGCTCCCATTTGACCCAGCCATACTATTCCTGGGAATATACCCTGGGAAGTAAAAAACACACAGAAGAAACACCATCTGCACTTTAATTTTCATAGCAGCATTATTCACAATAGCCAGAATCTGGAAACAACCAGAGTATCCAAGAACTGATGACTGGATAATGAAACTTGGTACATCTACACAATAGAATACTATGTAGCTGTTAGGAAAAAGAAGTTAAGAAATTTTCCTATAAATGGATGGACATGGAGAGGATCATGCTGAGTGAAATTAGCCAGAAGGAAAAAGACAGATATAGAATGACTGCATTTATTTGCATTATACACACATACACACACACAACACAACACACACACAGTGCGATACCATCCATACTGTATGTATGACACAATCCATCCATTGGACTTTGGACAATATCCAAAGTCAGGCAAAAAAAAATGAATCAGGAGGTCTTTTTTTAGTATATTTTATTATACCACCATGAGATAAACAATTACAAAAATGTTCATGTTTGGGTTTTTGACCATACAGTGTTCCAGCACCCATCACTCCACCAGTGCCATTTCCCACCACCAATGTCCCTGATTCCCTCCCCTCCCCTAGCCTGCTTCCATGGCAGGCTCTTTATCTCTTTTCTCTCTTACTCTCTCTCTCTCTCTCGTTCTTTCTGCCTTCTCCTACACATTGTGGATTGTAATATATATATATATATATATATATATATATATATATATATATATATATATATACTTAGAGGTTATCATGTGTATCTTTTTTGCTTAGTTCTATGTGATAATAGCACTTTCAACAATTATTGACACACTGTTCCATTCTCTGTCTTACCTAACCTCTGCTCCCACACCTTTGTGGTAATTTCCACCTTTGACAAGAGGATCAGGAGGTCTTGTCAATAGATGGAATCTATCACTAACATGTCAGAGGTTAGTACCTAACCTCAGACAGAGAAGTGTACTAATAATTGTTGAAAATGATAATACCAGCCTAGAACTAAGCATTGAATACAGGCAAACAGATACACATGATAACCTCTAAATGTATGCATTGCAATCCATAATGTTTAAGAGAAGGAAGAAAGAGAGAGAGAGAAAGAGAAGAGAAAGAGAAAAGAGATAAAGAACCTGTCATAGAGGCAGGCTAGGGAAGGTGGGGAGGGAAATAGGACATTGGTGGTGGAAATGGGGAACTGGTGGAGGGATGGGTGCTGGAACACTGTATGACCAAAACCCAAACATGAGCATCTTTGAAAATGTATATCTCACAGTGGTATAATAAAATATTAATAAAAAGAAAGATGAATAAATGAGCAATCTATAAATTTTATGACTAAAAATTTAATAACTATGCCCATTTTGTATTTTATTTTATATTTTCAACAATTTTAAAATAATTGCACTCATTCAGCATACTCTCATTTTTTAAAAAATATTTTATCATTCCACCATGAGATATACAATTACGTTGTTCATGTAATACTCTCATTTTTAAAGTGTTCAGAATTTGTCATCTTTCTACAGCAATACTTAAAAAGTACAATTTTGGAAAATATAATCTGAGTTGTATGAATTTGAATCGTCAAACAAAACTCAAACATATTTTAGCTATCCAGTTTGTCCTTTATGTCAATGTATTTATAGTCTATGAAAATGATATCATTAATTACTAAGTATGTAAACTTAGAAAATATAACATTGTTCAGGTGACACAATTTTTGTATCAGTATGGCACAATGTATACTTGGGTGTCTGAGAAGTTGAAAAGAGTGCGTATAGCCTGGAAACTCAAATACTTAAGCTAGAATAGAAGATGTGATATAAATATTGATTTACACTTTACTTTAAGATCCCAGATAATTTCTTGGTAAGTACACCAAATAGAGCTCTGTTTGGTTTTATGCATTTGTACAGCAAACCTGACACTGAAGTAATAAAAGAGTAAATGTTTCTGGAGTTAATCCACAATGACATAAGTCGTCCTGTGTTGGGAGTGTTATACTTTAGGAAACAGAGTATGTGGAACTGGACACATAACATTTATTGGGTAGCTAATACCCAAAAAAAAAGGCTTAGAGAAATTTCATAATTTTCCCTTGGTCACAAAGATGGCTGATGATTGTGCAATTCAATGATAAATCTATCCGAATAATGCAGATTCATATAGAGGCTAGGAATTATTTTTTTCTTTTTGGGTCACACCCGGCAATGCTCAGGGTTTACTCCTGGCTCTGCACTCAGGAATCACTCCTGGCGGTGTTCGGGGACCATATGGGATGCCGGGATCAAACCTGGGCCAGCACAGGCTGGCCTCGCGCAAAGCAAAAGCCCTACCTGCTGGGCTATCGCTCCGCCCAGAGGATAGGAATTGTTAACTTGAACTACATGCAAGTGTTTAGCATCATGTCATAATAAGTATCTGCATGATAATGAACTTTTAGCTTCATTTGTATAAAGGAGATAGTATCTATTGAGTTGTTTTAATAGATCAATCAGAACACTGTATGGACATTCCATTCAGTGTCTGTTATTATAGTAAGTGTATCTTGTTATTAAATCATATCATGCCAAGGGGTCAGAGTGATAGTCCAGAGGGTAGGGCATTTGCCTTGCACATTTCCGACCCGGGTTTGATCCTCAGCATCCCATATGGTCCCCCAGCACCGCCAAGAGTAATTCCTGAGTGCAGAGCCAGGAGTAACCCCTGAGCATCGCTGGGTGTGACCCAAAAAGGCAAAAAAAAAAAAAATCCTGAATGCAGAGCCAGGAGTAACCCCTGAGTATTGCTGGGTGTGACCCAAAAAAGCAAAAAAAAAAAAAATATCATGCCAAAAATGTAAAATGATCTGTATATTTAATTATACGTGTCCAACACAGGATATTTAATAGCAACTGAAATGTAGTGTGGTAACATAGTAATATGCTGAAAATTAGTATTACATATAATCATTTGCTCTATTGCATCATCGCCAAATTGTTTTCTTTTCCGTTCATTATTATGCAGATACTTATTATTGCATGATGCTAACTACTTGCATGTAATTCAAGCCAACAATTCCTAGCCTCTATATGACTGCATTATACAGGTAGATTTATAATCAAATTTCACAATTATATGTATATATTCACTAGGAACAAAAAGTTAGGAAAGTTTGGATGCAGGTGGCCTACAATTCTGTAAAATGAAGTAAATTATGTAATTTTCTTAGAAAAAAATCCATCATCATTGATGCAGATGATCAATTTACCTAGATTATTAATCAAAGAAATTTTAGTTGGGTACCATAGTATAAGAAGCAGATTATTTATGATATTTGAAACCTATAACTAGAAATGTGATATAGTACTATAATACCATGTCTGAAGACATGGCAGGATGCTGCAGTAAGTCACAAATGAAAGCTGTTGTGTATGAGGCATGCAGCATTTTCAGAAAATAGTGTATTATGTGGAAAAGCATCTAGAATATGTGAAAAAGTCCATTTTCAGGCCTTGGACTCAGTTTCTAGTATAAATACTATCATTTTACCCATTTTAGTGTATTAAATTATGGATTTAAAAGCCTCAAATTATCTTATTTTTTACTTGAATCTTTAACATTGTTCATTTGAAAAGTATGCCTGTTTCAACACTTTCCTCTTTTAAACAGGTTGTAGGAGGAAAAAATGACTGAATCAGGTCGGCTTTGTGCATTTATTACCAAAGTGAAAAAGGGAAGTTTAGCTGATACGGTAGGGCATCTTAGACCAGGTAAGTTTCTATTTTCCATTTTTTACCTTGACATTGTTAAGCTTGAGTAGTTATTAGAAATATTTTCCTCACTTGAAAATGTTTTCAAACGTTTCAACCAGTAACATATAACTCATTTAACCTAAATAAAATCTTATTCATTAGTGGAAAGTTGTATATTTCTTGAGATAAGATCTTTTATATTTATTGATTTTGTTTCTCCCATATTCTGTTTCTGTATTAAGCTAGTTTGCTTCCCAAAAGCCTCCGTTTATCTTTGAAAAAAAATGATAACAGACTAAAAAAAATAAATGTCAAGGCTAAATGTGCAGTTCCTAAAACAAGCCACTCCTGTCTTATTTGGATGCTATTGGGGAGTTTCTTCAGTGCCTTGGGCAGGATTTGATCACAAACTAAGTATTAAAACTTTCCAGAGTAGCATCTGGACAAGAGTGGTTTCCTCAGGGAGGCTTAGCACATAGAACCTTAAACTCTTCGAAGAGACACCTGATCTGAAAGTTTCTA
The DNA here is from genome assembly GCA_021461705.1 of Cryptotis parvus. Taxonomy (NCBI): domain Eukaryota; kingdom Metazoa; phylum Chordata; class Mammalia; order Eulipotyphla; family Soricidae; genus Cryptotis; species Cryptotis parvus. The sequence goes on from JAJIBD010009789.1 coordinate 39,194, forward strand.
GAACTTGAGTTTTTGTTAAGAAGCAACAGCAATAACAGTTATATGTTTTCCTGTCTGTCCCTTGCTCTCTTATAACATGTACGGTTAGTTATCCTGATCATTAGATACCCTTTAGTCGTTCTCAGTGCATTTCCTCAGCGGTATGTGGTCTGTGAAGTTCATTTAGCATTAAGCTAGCTTTTGGGTCAAGTGTTTCATGGCATCAAGCTATCTCTGAGATGATCATTATTGACACACCTGTAGGTGACGAGGTGTTAGAGTGGAATGGAAGGCTATTGCAAGGAGCCACTTTTGAGGAAGTATATAACATCATTCTGGAATCCAAACCTGAACCACAGGCAGAACTCGTGGTTTCAAGGCCCATTGGGTGAGTTAGTTTCATTGTTTCATTATGTGTGTGTGTGTGTGTGTGTGTGTGTGTGTGTGAAGATCCACTTGCTGTGATATTGGGTTTCTTGACGTGGGCTGACAGTTTTGTACTCATAAACCAGTGGAGCCAATATGTTAAAGGATCGAGGCTCAACTCCCTGTGCTTGCAATGCATGCTGTTCGCTCCTTTCCTGTTTCCCTGGCCCCAGCTTGATTCTTTTATCCACAGCTGACAACTATTAAACAGTTTGTAACGTACAATCCAAGAATCTGACTCATTGCAAAAACGTATTATTTTGATGTGATGCTTTTTCTTTTGCTAAAAACATCTCGCCCTAAACTATGACATCTCTTTATCTAATCATGTTAGAATATACAATTACAAAAAGAGAAATGTTCATGCATTTATTATTATTATTATCTTAGTACTTATTGGTATAATAAAAATAAAGTTGGTTTTAAAAATACTTAGTAGGTGGTTAAAGCCATTAGAAGCAGGCGACAATATTTAATAATTTAAAAAGAAGACTCATGAATTACAGTCCTCTCCATTGTGAGAATCAACATCAATATGTACTACAACTTTGGGCACAGATTTTTTCAGAATAAAAATTTTAGCAGAGGTGAGAGAGGACCTTTGATATAATAATTCCAGATGTAATAATATAAGGAAAGGAATATTTCTTAAAAGAGACATAAAATAAGGAAATGGGAAGTACTCTTTAGGTTTTGTAATTTGTTGCCTAAAGATTTAAACGAATGATTACCACAAGTAAGAAGTAAATTAGGTGTTTGTGTCTATAATATGAGATCACTAAATAAATTGTTAAAGTTGTATCTCATATATGTACTCATATTCTAAGCCAACTTAGAGAATGTATGTATAGCTAAATAAAGATAATGGAAAAACCATATAAACTGACAGTGAATTATAAAATGTTTATTTTGTAGAAGAGCATTCTAGAATAGAGACTATGAAATTTGATTTTTATTTTTGTTTTCTTGGGCCATACCTGGCCTGCTCTGGACTTCCTTCTGACTCTGCGCTCAGAGGTTACTCCTGCCATTGCTTGGGGGACCACATGGGATGTCAGGAATCCAGCTTGGGTCAGCAAAGCAAGCACCCTACCTACTGTGCTATCTTTATGCCCCCTAATTAATTTTTTTAAATAGTATCCTAATGTACAGTTTCACTCATTTTGGTTATTGAACTATTGCTTTCATATCTTTTGATGCTAGGTGAGATTACTTAAATTTGTTTTAGTGATATATTCTTTGCAAAGTAACTGACATGTAAAACATAATGTTAATTTTTTAGTTTGTTTTGCACAATTTTATAATATGGAAAAACTGTAGTATATTAGTCAGTTATTAATAAAACATACTTATTAGTGTCAAAAGCTCTTGTTCTAGTTTTGTTTCATATAAATACTTTATGTAATTTTTTGAATGATTTAAGCTGTAGAACCTACTCTTACTGGCACATATGGACAAAAAATACATATATTTTTGGTGTTAATACAGTTAAAGTATTTTTGTTAAATCTAGAATATTTAGAATTTTTTTTCAGTGGAGTTAGAACATTAAAATTTTCAATTATAGTTCAATTTGAATCTTTTAATTTTGGTTTTGTTGATATTTCAGTTACATTTTAACTGATTTAGAGCAACATTTTAAAATAAGGAATTGAATTAAAATAAATATTTAAAACTTATTGCTGCACAATTTTTTTTAGAATGGATGATTGTGTAGTGAGTCATATAGAAAATAAAGTATAAATTTTATTAATTTCATCTGAACTGTTATGAGTGAACTCTTTTACCATGTGGACTGTTATTCCTTTTAAGTAATTGAGTTTGTACCAGTATGATTTTATTAACTGGAATTATTATGGCCTATATTTTCTTATTTGTTATACATGCTGCTATATAAATTATATAATTTGTGTTACCAGTTTTAGTCATTTTACATGCTCCTGTTATAACACAGGTCAACAATGATTAAAATAGCAGTTTCATTAATTGTTGGAACAATTTCTTGTTTTCTATAATTTCAGAGATGTGCCTAGAATACCAGATAGCACACATGGACAACTGGAATCCAGTAAGTTTAATTTATTTTGGACATAAATGTTAATGATAATGTCCATTTATCGGGGGTCAAGTGAAATATTTATTATGGACATAAATGTTAATGATAATGTCCATTTATCGGGGTCAAGTGAAATATTTATTATGGACATAAATGTTAATGATAATGTCCATTTATCGGGGGGGTCAAGTGAAATATTTATTTATACAAAGCAGAAAATAAAGCATTATTATCAAGCATTTTATCATATAAGAATGAAAGCTTTAGTATTAATTCATGTTATTGTGGGAAGAAGTATAAAATCCTTTAATATTCTTGAGTAGCATTTTGGAAACCATACAATCTAATCTACTGTATGGTTGTAGATAATTTTGTTAAGGTATATGATGATAACGTATTCTGCTTAGTTAAAGTGTATAGTTATGTGAGTAAAAACATCAAAATTAGAAATAGTGACTATATGACTCACTTAAAAGTTTCACCCCTTTCTCCAAAATGTTTGCAAATTTCAAATTTTACAATTTTTTTATTTAATGCTCATTGGGAGGAATGCTTAGGAAAGTCTAATAAATAATTGCTTTTTTTTGGAGTTTTTGTTTTGATTTGCTTTGGTTTGGTTTTTGTGTCACAGCCAGAAATGCTCAGGGGTTACCTTGGCTCTTCTGGTGGTGTTTAGGAGGCCATCTGGGATGCTGGGGATTGAGCCCGGGTTAGTGCAAGCAAGGCAAACACCCTACCTACTGTACTATTTCTCTGGCTCCATTTTTCAACATGTATTTTTAGAAAATTAGATAATAATTGGATTTAATAGGAGAATAATAGACGTAATGTGAATCTGAATATGACTAAATGTGCAAGTATGCTTTCTTATTTGTGTTCCAATGATACCTCAGTTTAAGTGTTTCCCCCTCTCAATAACATATTTCTTGACTGACAGTAAGGGAGAGAAAGCAAAAGGAAAGGAGGAGGGACGCAAGTTGATGTGTGGCCGTGAACATTTTGAGGAAGGAGGAACAGGAGCAGATTTTACGGTGTCTAGGGAAAAGCTGTCAGAGTGTGCCGTTGTTAGACCAAGCAGTTATTTCAGGAATAGCATGGCTGTGCGGCTGCTCCAGTGTGAGCCCAGGAGAGAATGGAGGGAAGCAGAGAAGGGCACCAAGTTGCCCAAACTTCTAAGTCCCTTCCCATTCGTGGACTCTGAGAGCTTGGGCGGTCTCTGTAACTGTTTTGAGGAGCATAGATTTAAAAATCTGCTGCAGTGTTACAAATTGGCACTGTGGAATGAAGGGTAAAGTAGAGAGAACTGTGTTGGTGGTGTTGGTGTTTCTGTGGTGAGACAGTGGTGGCTTGGCCATGGTGCCTGCAATGAGGGTGGTGCAGTATTCTCAGATCCTTGGCATGCAGTAATTGACAATAGACGTTAAAATTATTCAGTGATATATTATAGGTATAATCTTTAATGCTTTAATTGAGTAGAGAAAGACTTTGGAATGGGAAAGGGTTATTCTTTAAAATACGATCATATGACTTTTATTTAGCTGGATATAACTAAAGAATATGACTTCTTTAAAATAGATCATATGACTATTTCATTTGGCTGGGTACTAAATCGTTTTATCCAAAAGAATGTCATAAGCACTTAAACCTAGAATATAAAATATAATTAGTGTTAAGTATAATGACTTCATCATCATTGTTCCGATTTTAATGATTCCCTGAAGTACAGTTGTAGTACCTACATTATCACACAGTTCCTACAACAGTCCTCTAAAGAAAGTAACATTTTTCTGCACTAACTGCTCAGAAAAGGAAAATATTTTTCTGTGCTAACACACTCAGTTACTGTGTCGGCACAGAGGAACTCTTTATTTTATTAGAGCATTTTAAAAAGCCCTTGACTCTGATTCCAAAATTATTCCTGAGGAGACAGTAATTGTTTCTCAAAGCTGACTTTGCTTTAGTCTTTAAATGTTTTCTCTTAGTCTCAGACAGGTTTTCTGAGGCCCAGTTCTTAGTCCTTGGGCCTTAGCTGGTCAGTAAAATTATCTTTTTGTATGATTTTAGTTGCCTTAAGAGTCCAAAACTTATCTGATCAAAATTTATCATTATATAGTCATCCCTGAATGTTTGAAGAATATGATCTGTTGTGTCTTTCTGCTAGTTTGAAGTTAAACATGGCATAAAACCAAACTTATTCTTAAGTCTAAAGGCATCAATTTTGGTTTTGTTTTTTTTTATCTGTTTGCAAGCACTATGAAAGAGATCCCCATTACTTGTGAGCCTAAGGCTTGTAGTTTCTCTTTTTATCTCGCATGAAATTCTTTGGTGGTACTTTTAACCTTTTTGTGCCTTTGCATAGGTAGACACCTCATACTTTACTATTTGACCTTTGGTCTTCCCCATCTGCACATGTATCCACTTCACACCTCTTAGGTGTCTCAGAGCTGTCCGAAGACCACTGGGGGCCAACTTAGCTTCTCCACCCACTGCTGAAGGGAATAGGCTTCGGCTTGCAGGCTTTCCCCTTTATCTAATATGCCGGCGGGTGTGAACAGGTGCTGGGCAGAGTAAGACAGACGCACAGGGAGCTTTCTTGTCCTCATTTCTGGTACAAGGTCTGAAATCTTAGTGCTGAACCCTCTTTCCTTTTCTCTCGCATATTTAAGTAGTTTTTCAATCCTCTTTTCTTTCTTTGGTGCTATTGACTGAATTTTTTCCATTCTGCTTCCAGAGCCTTTCCTATTATTACTGTATTGAAATGAATGTTCTTATTTCTTTTCTCTTAATCCAGTCCACCCTTTAAATAAGTGTAAAGTCATCTTCCTCAAATGCACTTTTTATTAGCTCTCTCACAAGCATCTAATGTGGTTACTATTAAGTAACCACATTATGGAACCAAACTACATAGCGTAGAATTTCAGAATTTAGTTCCCTGAAGTATCCCATTAACCCTATTTTTATTTACTTTTTTATTTTCCTTCCTACTTCATAGTAATAAATTTATGGTCCCTCCTTTTTTTCTGTTGTTCCTTTCTTTTTGCTTTCTGCTTTATTTCCTGTTGTTCCTTTTCCTTTTCCTCACTTCCTTTTTTTTTTTTTTTGCTTTTTGGGTCACACCCGGCAATGCTCAGGGGTTTCTCCTGGCTCTGCACTCAGGAATTACTCCTGGCAGTGCTTGGGCCATATGGGGATGCCCGGGATCGAACCCAAGCCGGCATGGGCCGCCGCGTGCAAGGCAAATGCCCTACCCGCTGGGCCATCGCTCAGGCCACTCCTCACTTCCCTTTTGTCCTGATTAATTTATGATAGTCTTTCAGATATGGTTGAAAGATTCACTTCCTAGAAATATTTCATAAGCAGCATTCTAGTACTTAAGGTTTAGCATTGCATGTTTAGATTGTACTTAAGTTGGTTTATTAAATTAAGGTTTGGTTTTTCTTCCCTAAATTTAAAAGTCTAGCTTTAAAATTTCTTAATATGTAACTTTAAGATACAAGTTTAGTGCACATAAGAGAAAAGTAACGAATTTCTGAGGTGGAAGTCAGACTGTTCTACCTTTAGCACAGAAAATGGTTTGCCCTCAGTCTTACAAGAAATCTAAACTGTGACTAATGAGTTCTCAAACCCCGATATGTATTTGGAACATGGTATCCAAGAAACTAGTTAAATTAATTTCGCTTTATGAACATTATGAATAATCAAGATATTTATTATAAAGATAATAATATATACCGAGGACGAATAATGGTTACTATCCTTGATGTGTTATTGCTGTTTCAGGTTCTAGTTCATTTGAATCACAGAAAATGGACCGACCTTCTATTTCCGTTACCTCACCCCTGAGCCCTGGAATGTTGCGAGATGTTCCCCAGTTCCTCTCCGGACAGCTTTCAGTACGTAATCACTACATTAATATCATGCCTTATGAGACTTCAAGAAATGTTCTGACATTATATTATGCTTTATCAACCGAGTTCTTCTTAGAATATGTTTTTACTCATCATTTTTCCCATATTTTGATAGAAATTCAGTTATAATTATTCAGTGTAGGTGTTTTGGTAGAGTTTGGTTACTGGAATTTAGAGATAGCATTTGTGGAGGTTATTGAAAACTTTTTAAAAAACCTAGTAATAGTTTATCATTCAAGGCCATGTTTTTTTAATTCAGCATTTTCAAAATGGCTATAATTTGTCAGAGACATTTAAGAGAAATAAAAATACTATGCTGTCCAATGATGGTATGTCTAAGATAAATATAAAGATATCACATTATTCATTGTCTTTCAACCATAAGAATATTTAGGGGGAATTTTCATAGTTATCATTGAGTATAAATATTGATCTAAAATATAAGGATGCACGAGTTGACCCTATACTAATGGGAAAATAACATAATAGATTATGGAGTAGATCAACTGATTTCATATTAAATGAATCCCAAATTTGAATATGCTTGTAATAAAAGTTATAGACTCAATTCTGCGTTTTCTATTCATATTACAAGAATTTTGCAAATGTAAAACATTATTGTCATTTATTCTATTATCTTTTTAAGCCACTAAATATTAAAATTGTTATGGTAATGTCTTACAAGCATGTTAATAGTGCTAATGAGTCATTAACTAAAAATTGAGCATTCAGAGTACTTATATTCTCAAAATCCACATGTTTAGTTTGGATAAAAATGTAATTTAAAACTAAACTATCCTTGGACTGATATTTAATCAATAGACAAAAACATTTCTTAAATCAACTATGAAATTTCTCCTTTACACTTTTTGTGGAATAGAAAATATTTGATTTTTTCTTAAGAATTTTAATTAATTGAAAGGTAAAGAAAAGGTAAACAGAATTAAGATGAAAATGTCTGGAAAGTCCTTCAACATATTTGTTCTGAATCTGTTAATCACAAAAGCTACAATAATAAAAGTTATGAAAGAAAGGAAATGAGATACTATTAGAAGATTATTAAATGTCTTATTAAAATGGATTTTTTCTCTTTATTATTCTCTTTCCTAGTAAATGTTAGTTGCTTTGTACTACAATTACGGTCCTATTTAAATAGTCCTTCTTTAAAGAGTGTTCTGCCTGCTGGGATAATAGTAGATAACATGACGGTACATAAATCTGTGTGTGTGTGTGTGTGTGTGTGTGTGTGTGTTTCTGTAATTGGCTAAGGTGGTGGAGGGAGTGAGCAGAAGTCAGACTTCTATAAGTAAGTACAATGTTGTTGCCTCATTTAAATTCTCAATCAAATGATCTGGGAAGGTGAGAAGTGGGGTGAAGGTGTTTAGACATATTTTAGGTTTAACTATTTTTTTCCTCATGGTCCAAAATAAATATGGTAGAAAGATAAGACTGTTAAAATATTTGGGGGATATAAATCTAATATAAATGGAATTTAAAGCCTAGCTTTAAAAGATACAGATCATGGGGCAATTCATAGTACTTATATTTATAAATGATGTTGGCTTAGAATTCATGTAATTAGTACTTAAAATGCTACCCTTTCATCATTTTCTCATGACTTGAAAGAAGCATAGTCTATCAAGCAAATGTGTATAAATTAAATCCACATTTAACTGTGGTTGAAAAAAGTATAGATAAACAAATTTAAAAGTTTCCTATATAGTCCTGCCAGTAAAATATAGCCATTCACATACATTCAGTTTTTAAGGTTTAAACTAATAAATTCATGTATACTATTTTGAAAGGTGCTTTTCCACTTTTTCGCTTATTGTACACTTTTTCTTTAAAATTTTTCTCTTACAAGTTATTCAAATGATTTTTCACACTATTTCAATTTAATTTACTATTATAGGGTATCTTGTTTGATTCTAACTTATATTATATTGATGCTATGGAAATCTTGGAATAAAAAATCTTATGGTTTGTTAGGAGGAAATAATTATGTCAGGATAATCTTCCCTAAGTAAAATTACTACAGGGAAAATAGACAAAATTTTAGATTCTTGAAATCTCTTGCAAAAATTTTTCTTAGTGTTTTACCAAATTAATCCAATTTCGTATCCATGTAATCCAGTACATGTTAAATTGTGACTCTAGGCCAGCCAGAGTACTGGTTGCTGGAAAAATAGGCTTATATTTTAAGGAAATTTCATTTCATTTTCGTTCTGTGTGTGGAGAAAAACATAAGCAAGATACCCTCCTGGATATGACATTTCCCTTCACGTTTAACCCAATTTCTGTCAAACAGGAAATAGTTTTAGTTTGCCCTAATTATGTAGAGGTTGGGAAAAAGAATGTGTGTAAAAATATTTCTCATTGGGAAAATACCTAGCAAGTCATAAGGAATATTAAAAGTTTTATATAATTCTTTCACCTTTTGGGTTTTGTTTTTGGTGAAAATTTTGCTGGGGCCCAGAAAAAACTCTTAGAAAAAGGCTATAGTTCTAACCCCTGCAATTTGCACAGTGCGTGTTGGCCTTCCAGATGGAATTGTCAGCTTGCAGACTGAGGAGTTCTCAAATAGCAAGGGTGAAAATAATGTACGTGTTGATTTAATTTTGATTGTCAAGGCTGTTAATGACTTTAAAAACAAATATATGCGGTTTGTCTTTTTCCATGTTTGAATTAGCTGCTGCCTGTGCCTGGTGCTGGCATTACCAGGAAAGTACCATTAATGTGTCTGGCGAGAAAGCCGACAGGGGCTTTTCGTTATTTTCCTTATTTCTTATTGGACTCTTCTGTAACAGCACCTTCCTCCTCCAGATCACCACAATTGTGACCCTACTGGCACTTTATAAGGAATTTGCAGTCTTTGGCTAGGCTTTTTGAGAATGTGTTAAAATGGAGCCTTTAACTCTTAAAAGTGAGACGGTTCGAATTCTTTTCTAGAGGAATATGTTGATTCTTATCAACATATGATTTTAATCAACTCATGATTTTAATCAGGATTTGTGGTTGACTTATGACTCTTTTCCCAAGTTACTTTGTTTTAACAATTTTTTCTGATTAAATTATCAGCGATGAGTTTGTAAATATTGTGCATATCCATTTGATATGCCCATCTAAAATTACTAGATAACTGAAGGCATAGGACTTGGCATATATCCTTTATTGCTCTCAGGAAGCTTGGTAACCTGTTTCTTAAAGGTTCTTTTCTTTTTTTGTATGCACCTCAACGTTCAATCTCATTATTCAAGAAGCATTGTGTAAAAGGTATATTCTTAAGATAGCAACTTATAGTAGGAAGTTACATTTCAAATGAAAGAAGCATTTGTGGCATATAATTTCAGATTTTTCATTTGTATGAAGCTGAACTATTACAGATACCAATTTATGCTGAAATGAATAAATTTCTAGTAATTACAAATTGTAATTAATTGTAAGAACCATAATGGTTCACTATTCCGATGTAAAATAGCCAGACTCCACAGAGACAAAAAACAGCTTCAGAGTTGCCAGGAGTTGAAAAACGGGCGAATAGGAGTGAGTGCTTAAAGATATAGGAGATTTTTCTTGGATGATGGAAGAGTTTTCAAACTAGAAGATGGTGGTGGTGACAGAGCTTCCTGAGCTGTCGCTGAAAGGGTAACTGGATGCTGTTTCTCTCGAATTAAAAAAATCAAGTTCTCTTGAATTAAAAATAAAGCATAGTATGTGAATGTGTGAAGATTAGTTAGGTTTTAATTGCCAGAGGTTTTAGACAACTGATTTAAGAAGTCTGTGACTTCTTCATTTAAGTTTATCTTAGAAACTGGGAAAAAAATGTTTGCCTCAAAGGATGAATTATATCAAAATACTATTCATGCACTTTATTAAGTAAAAATCTTCCATACCTTGCTGTTTTGCTAGAATAGTCGAGAGAGAAAGGACAATACAATCTGTTTCCAAACAGAGAATTCTGTTAGTTCTGACTTCAACATGTCTGGGAACTTCCTCCACCCTTCTCCGGCTAGCTGGGAGAATTGTCCACCTCTGGTTACGCAGGCAAATACATCTAAGCAACACACTCCATGGCTAAAAATTTATCTCTTTCCTTGGAAGTGTCTCCACATTTGCGATTACTTTGGTTTTTGGAAAGAGCAAAAGATCACTCATGTGATTAATGATAGTCCGCTTTTAAGATCTGCTTTCCTTGGCGTTAGGTTTGTCTTCAGCGGTCTGATAATGATTAAACAGGCTTGGTAAGCAGGCCACTTAATGCCCATTATCTGTTTCCATATAGTAGTGAAAAGCCTGAGTCGATTAACTGCATATACGTCTAATTCAGTCTAACTGAATTAGACTGGAAAGTCATCTCTGAGAAATGGAAGGAATTGGGAGGTAATGGTGAAAGAAAAAGAAGTACCTTGAAATCCCTTAAATATCTTGAATTCTAAAGCTCAAATAGGCCGTTGATTTTGATCCTCGTTAACTATTGCATGTCTTAGGAAAGGCATAAAAACCCTATTTTGAAAATAGTTTCAAAAATTAAAGACAAGATAAATATATATGTATATATGTATATATATACATATGTGTATATACACACATATATTATATATACTAAGAAATTAAAATAGCTTAATTTACTCAGAACTAGGCTCTATTTTCTACCTTTATGCAATTTCAAAACATTTTCTACTTTTTGTTTGAGCATATCCAGCTTTATTTATTTTTGCCTTTGTTTCCTCATCCACAAATTGGAGATAATAACAATGACCTATTATTGTTGGAGGCAGAAAACTTGGAGTAAAGGCATGGAAGAGTTAAAGTACTTTTATAGGTAAAGTGAAATGAGATATGCTTGTTTTTAATTAGTGTTGTTGCCAATTAACAATTTATCTCAAGTAGTACAAATGTCTAACAATGGTGAAAACTAAAACCAGTTTCACTTTTAATAAACTAATTTAATCTAGTTAATTCCAGCACATTGTTTTATCTTACTGTGTTCTTTCTTTAAGGAATTCTAAAGCTCATTTGGTTAATGTTTTTGCTTTTTATTTCAATGGATTTTTGGTTAGACTTCTAGAGAAGTCACGTAATTACATTTATAGATGACCTTTTGCTAATAATTCTGTAGACATACGTCTGACTTCTTTTGAATTATAATGTTTTCTTATGCAATCTGCTTCAGGGTAGAACCAAAAGTTTCTTGAGTCATGGGACTATGGGTTACACTCATTTCAGAATATACAGCCTGAATATATGTTTATTTAAATTTGATCTTAATTCCTGTTGTTATATTTTTAAAATCTGATTTTAAAATTCTAACATTTTATAGTTTTTATACATTTTAATATTTTAGAAAAGTTATTATATTGATGTGCTTTCCTTACATATGTATTATCACTGAAAAAATATTTAAGGGATAGTTTTATGTGTTTGTTTTACTTTTGGTCTTTTAGTTCCAGCGTGTTGTCCTTTTTTGGTTTTGTTTTATTGCTTTTTTCTTTTAATTTTGCTTACCAGAGCCAAAGCCTTAGTAGAAGAACAACGCCTTTTGTTCCTAGGGTTCAGGTAAAGGCCTTGTCTGCCTGATAGAAACTAAAGTTGTGTTTAACCCTTATCTGTATGTTTTTGGAAAATGCGTAGTAGGAAAACTTTTTTTGTATGTTGCTCCAAACCATATTATCGACTTAAAAAATCATTTTATGAGCCAGCTTGTAAAATTATGCATGGGGATTAAAATTTTAAAAAATTTAAAGAGACAATCTTTGCTAGTGATTTTAGACGATGAGCAGAATACTAAAACTCATGGGTTTCAGAGTGGCTTTCGATGTAGATTCCATTTGTATATGTGCCTTTGACAGAAGCATTTAATTTTATATCGTTGGTATTTTCCCCTTATTACACTAAGGTTGCTGTCTCTTTAAATCAGTCATTATGTCACTTTACATCCACATACTCTTGCATTTTCCAAGCAATAACTCCTTGAGGAGATTGGCAAATGAATTTGTACTGTACCTAAAATACAAACTTTATACATAAACTAAAGATTCAACTTTGGAAAATACATTGCTTTGAAGTAACAAAAATCAATTTAAAAATGCATGGAGTCGTTTCACATTTTGTAATTTCACTTAATTTTACTTCAATAATCGGGTACAAGTTGTTTGCCTCTTTTCATTAGGAAATTTACATGGTAAAGTAATGTCAATATAGCGTTATAAAAAAAAGTAGTTAATATGCTTTCCTTGCTTTGCTGCATGTTTTTGTTGTTACTGGTTTTTGAGTATTACTAATTTATTTAAAATAAAACTTTAAAGCTATAGTTAATATTATATAATGCAGAATGTCTGCTAGTGCAACACATGTTCTCTTTAGAAAATTTAAGAATGGCTATGCAATAAAACTGGGGCAATGCTGTATTAAAATAATATAATGTCAAATATTTTTATTAAGTTGAGATAAAATATAAATTGCATAATATCTATAATTATGGAAATACACTTGTTTTATTTTGAAAAATGAACAGATATTTTTAAAAGAACAGATAAGAAATTTAGGGCAAATAAAGTAATCTGGTTAATAAAATAAACTTGTTTTAATAATGTGAACTGGATATCTGCTAGAAACTTCAACACAAGCCATATAGCATAAAATTAAAATGAAGGCTATTAATTAGATGCCAATTTAGCATAGTTTAACAAAAAACTACAATTTTGATTTTAAAAAATCAGTAAAATTAAAATGCAGCTATTTCATATCTAGAAACACAAATTTATGATATCTAATTCCACAAGCTATGAGGTATTATAAAAGTACCAAAGTCATGTGCCTCTTACCCATGAGAAATGGATTTACTAAAGTGTCTCTTTTTTGTCTTCCATGGCATAAAATACTTTTTGTATTTGACGTTTATATCTCAAAAATTCAGGTGTAATGATTTTAAAGGCTCAAAATATGGAATGGCAACAAATTCTTTATATTCCTCAGGAAAACCACTTATTAAAATCAGCTCTTGCTGCAGTTAATTATGAGCTTACTCTAGCAGCAATAATTATTGCTTTCTTGATTCTCAAGTGCAAACTTTATAGGAAAAACAGTTCAGCCTTTCAGAATTTTTTTGGTTGTGTTTTTGAAGTATCTAATATTCAAGTGACATTGCCCAGAGAAGATTTTTTAAATATTCTATGAAAGTAAAGCCCAAGGTTTTTTAAATTTCTATTTAAAAATGTAGAGGCTATCATAAATTAAGCAAGTTGGTTGCGTTTTTTGTGGGAAACATAGTGTGCTCTAACACCTGTTGTCTCATATGAGGTCCTCCTGCCTTCTTTTCCTTTTCTCTCTTGTTTTATCTTTTGTTTTTGGACAAGAGAAAAGTTTGATGTCCTTCCTCATGCTTTTTCTATATCCTAACAGTGTTAGGAAAATGGATTGCTTTTATTTCTCATTTAAGGTTAGAGGCCCCTTTTCTGGTTATGATACCCTCTTCTGTGACAGTGGATCTCAAATGTTCACACACATGAGAATCCACTGGAGATTAGAGCATCAGTGTTAAAATGAAAATTCCTGGCCCCATTTTGATTCTCTAGTGATAGATGAATTATAGGAATTTAAATCTTTTTTTTTTAACAAATAAACCTAGTAACTGTTGCAGGAAGTTTGTGAACCATGGCTTAAGAACACTCATTTCGAGAGTTTTCACTTAGCAACTCTATTAGGAGAGTCTTGTTTAATATATATATATGTATGTATATGTATATGTATATGTATATACATAAACTCTATTAGGAGAGTTTTGTTTAATATATATGTCACAAATATCTAATAGCTACATCAAACATAGAAATGAAGATAACAAGAAAACAGGAAATTTCAAATGATTTAAATAATTCTACCTTTTGTATTTTATTTTATTTTTATTTATTTATTTATTTATTTTTACTTTTTTGGTCACACCGGCAAAGCTCAGGGGTTTCTCCTGTCTCTGCACTCAGGAATTACTCTTGGCGGTGCTCGGGGGACCATATAGGATGCCGGGATCGAACCCGGACCAGCATGAGCCGGCCGCTGCAAGGCAAACACCCTACCCGCGGGGCTATCGCCTCCGCCCAACCTTTTTGTTTTTTAGGGATTAATCTCATTTAATAAAATCCAAAGGATATATAATATATATAATTATATAAATATATATATTTAATATATACCTGTATACAATTCTATATGCCCTGAACTGTCAGTCTTCGCTCATCTGACTCAAAATGCTTATGATAGACTTCCATCTTCTAGGATCCAAAGAAAAAATACTTAAGAAAGCCATGCTAGGATTGGAACTGAAAAAATTAGTATTCCATATAATCCATATAATCAACACACTTATGTTATTAAATAAATATGTATATATGTGCATATATATATATAGAATCTATATATGGGACATATTTTTCTATATCCCATAGGCTGACTCAGGTCCAAGAGCAAAGGGAATGATTAATGTGAAATAGATATTAAAATGTCTTACTGCTGATAGACTGTATATATAGAAATTTTAATTAAATAATAAAATATATAAACCACAATTATATGGATTTATCTACACATATATGTCATTTCGAATCTGAGATATACACACTCCCAAATTCTGAATTTTTAAGTTCCACTTCTGTTTCAAGAGTGTGGTCAGAGATGTGCTGTCGTGACCCAAACTTTCAGAGCTGTTAACTCTTGACCTGACAGATGAGCTCGACAGAGGAGGAATGAGTGCAGGAGATAACTCTTTAATGGAGAGCACTGGCTGGTTGCTAAGCTCCCACTCCTAATTATGGCTCAGGGCCACTTTTTTCCTGTCTTGAATTATAAAAATGCCCTTTTAATTTTAAAAATGTGATGTATTTGCTTCACCAATGAAAAGGTCTTTCAAGGAGTTTTGATATAAAGCTAATAGTCATTTTCTCTTACCTCAAATCTTTGGAATGTTTTCTATGGAATAACATGGAGCTTTTACTTTAAAATTCCCTCTGAGTGCCATAAAAGCATATTAAATTGATTTTGAGTTCTTACTCTGAACTCACAGTTGTAAGAGAATCAAAGCAAACCACAGTGATTCTTGCTTATCAATCATTGTATACAAAGTTCTTAGTTATGGAAGTGTAATTATTATGTACATAGTCATAATCAAACAAATTAGGAAAACAAAAAGCCCATGTAATTTATCAATTAAATCAAATGATCTAGATTAATTCTACTGTCCATGGAAGTTATTGCAGTATATCCTTTTATTTTAATTAATTCCAGTTTAAAGGTGGAATTTAAATCTCTGCTAAGATCAGTGTAAGAGAGTGGAGCAAGGGATGGATGGGACTGTAAATGTTACACTATAGCAGTAACTGTGTAAGCTGATGAACTAATATTTTTGCTTTACAGATAAAACTATGGTTTGACAAGGTTGGTCACCAGTTAATAGTTACAATTTTGGGAGCCATGGATCTCCCTTCCAGGGAAGATGGGAGGCCAAGGAATCCTTATGTTAAAATTTACTTTCTTCCAGACAGAAGGTAGGAATATGTAGCCAAAAAAATATTCTTAAAAATGTATGAGAAATGTTAATGGGGGTGGCTATTTTTTTTTTTGTCTTTTCTTTTTGGGTCACACCCGGCAATGCTCAGGGGTTACTCCTGGCTCTGCACTCAGGAATTACTCCTGGCTGTGCTCGGGGACCATATGGGATGCCGGGGATCGAACCCGGCCAGCGGCAAGGCAGCGTGCAAGGCAGACACCCTACCCGCTGGGCTATCGCTCCAGCCCCCAGGGGTGGTTATTTTAAGTATGTGTTACATTTACTTCTATGTTCCATATCACTTTAACATAGATAATCATTCTTAGGAATCAAAAAAGTAGCAGTGAAACTGTGGAGAGCTTGCTGCCCAGGGACCGTGGGGCTATGCCCAGTGATTCTTGCCCAAGTATGTGGGCAGTTCAGTGTGAGGGCCTGAAATGTGGTGCTTCTTGGACCTGCAGTGCCAGGCTTACCTGGTGGCCCCGCAAAGCTCAGTGGCTTCAGGAACTCACAGTAACTCATTGTTTGGGGGAACCATGTGGTGCCACAGATTAAACTGGGGTCAGTTGCATTAAACACACAATATCTTAACTACTGTACTAGCTCTCTGGACATAGTTTTACTTGCCTTTCGAGGACAAAGTTTAATTTTGAAAAAGCTTTGAATTTAATGAAATGTCATTAAGTCATAATTGCAAAGTGTTGTGATTATATACGTTGTGCATTTTAATAGTTGTTTTAGATTTATAATATTTGCAATACTTGGTGAATTTGTGGTAACACTTCACTAGACTTCTTACATGGAAAATCATGGTTACTTTTTAGGGTAAAAATTTAAAGTTTATTTAAGTTCATATATTCTTATTTATTTTCATAGTGATAAAAACAAGAGAAGAACTAAAACAGTAAAAGAAAACATTAGAACCCAAATGGAACCAAACATTCATTTATTCTCCAGTTCACCGAAGAGAATTTCGGGAACGAATGTTGGAGATTACCCTTTGGGATCAAGCGCGAGTTCGAGAGGAAGAAAGTGAATTCTTAGGGCGAGGTATCTGGAATTATCTCAAATAATTCTTTTATGACTCTTATGCCATCCTGAATACTTGTGTGTGTGTGACTATGCATAACATTTATGTTTCGATGATCTGAAAATATTGAATTGCTTCAATAGAATGAATTTGTTAGTTATTCTAAGCAGAATAACTATTTCTTTAAGACAAAACAGGCATGAAAAGCAATGGTTTTTGACAAATACAGAATGATTCTCTCTCATATGTAGAATATAAAATAAACCTTAGTAAGGGAGTAATGAGAGGCCAAAGGCACCAGAAACCGAGGACTGGTCTACAGACCCGAGCTCACCATGGTTGGGGTGGGTGGGGATGTTGAGGGGGCTCATTCTGGTGGAATGTGCGGTGTTGGAATGTTATATGTATAAAACCCTGTCCATTAATGGTATCCTACATCACATTGCTTAAAATAAAATTTCAGCAAAAGGAAAAATAGCTCATTGATTATAATTCATGATACTAAAAACTTTGACAATTTTTTACCATTTCTCTATCATAGAAATATCAGTGCTGTGAGGACCAGAGAGATGGTACAGTAGGTAAGGCACTTGCCTTGCAATCAGTTTGCCTGGGTTCAGTCCCTGGTACTGCACATATGGTCCTTCAAGCACTGGGAGAAATGATCCCTGAACAGAAGAAAACCCAGCAGTAAGCCTGGGGCACAGCAGGGTATGGCCTCAAGCCTTCCCAGAGAAAGAAAAAAAAGTATAAAAGAAATCTCAGTGTTGAATTATAACAGGTTGATTGTAGATTTGTCTTAAAAGTCTGTGCTAGTGGCTGGAGCGATAGCTCAGTGGGTAGGGCATTTGCCTTGCAAGCGGCTGGCCCATGCCAGCCCGGGTTCGATCCCCATCATTCCACATGGTCCCCTGAGCACTGTCAGGAGTAATTCCTGAATGCAGAGCCAGGAGAAACCCCTGAGCATTGCCAGGTGTGACCCAAAAAGCAAAAAAAAAAAAAAAAAGTCTGTGCTATGTTTTGGCCACCTAACCAGTGCTCACAGAATCCCATTATACCCTGCCAGTTGGTTGGGCCAGATTATTCAACACCCTGCATGGCAATGCATTGTTTTTTTTTAACATTTTATTATACCACTGTGAGATATACAATTACAATGTTGTTCACGCTTGGGGGTTTCGGTCACAAAGTGTTCCAGCACCCCGCCCTCCACCAGTGCCCCTCAACCACCACCCATGTCCCCAGTTCCCTCCCCACCTCCACCATCCTGCCTAAATGGCAGGTTCTTTATCTCCTCTCTCTCTTCTCTCTCTCCCTCCTCCTTCCTCCCACACATTGTGGGTTGCACTCACGTACACTTAGAAGCCATCATTTGCATTTTTTGTCTGTATTTAATGCTCAGTTCTATGTTGGTATCAGACCTTTAGACATTTATTCACACATGTTCCTTCTCTATCTAACCAAACCTCCTGACTCCCGCGCTTGTGGTAATTTCCACTTTTGGTAAGATCACCTGGTATATTTATGTCATGCAAATAAATGCAGTCATTCTATGTCTCTCTCTTTCCTTCTGACTAATTTCACTCAACATGATTCTCTCCATGTCCATCCATTTATAGGAAAATTTTATAACTTCATTTTTTTTCTGACAGCTGCATAGTAGTCCATTGTGTAGATGTACCACAGTTTCTTTATCCAGTCATCAGTTCTCAGGCATACTGGTTGTTTCCAGGTTCTGGCTATTGTGAATAGTGCTGCTATGAAAATAAAAGTGCGGATTGTGTTTCTGCTGTGTGTTTTTGGCTTTCCAGGGTATATTCCCAGGAGCGGTATGGCTGGGTCAAAAAAGGAGCTCAATTTCTAGTCTTTGGAGGAATGTCCATATTGTTTTCCAGAAAGGTTGTACAAGTCGACATTCCCACCAACAGTGTATGAGAGTCCCCCTTTCCCCACATCCACTCCAGCACTTGTTGCTTTTTACCCTTTTGGATATGGGCCATTCTCTGTGGTGTGAGGTGATATCTCATTGTTGACAGTCCACAGAATGGGAAAGAATATTCACCCAATACCCATCTGATAAGGGTTTAATATCCAGGATATATCAGGCACTGGTACAGCTATATAAGAAAAAAACAGCCAACCCCATTAGAAAATGGGGAGAAGAGATGAACAGAAACTTTGACAAGGAAGAAATCCGAATGGCCAAAAGGCATATGAAAAAATGCTCATCATCACTAATCATCAGAGATGCAAATCAAGGCAATGCATTGTTGTTCAGGCCCAGCAGCACATGGGGGCGCAGGGCCACTCCAAATTGCTGTGTTTTACAGTATTTTATGTCTTACTGGTTTTGAACCAACTGTACAACTAGACATTTAATAGTTTACTAGTGAATTTGTTCTTAGCCCCTGTCATGTTCCTGAAAGTGGTGGGGACTAATACTTCCTAGACAAGTAACATATTTCCTCCTGGGAGGACTTTGCAAGTGACTTGGGACTCTGCAATTGCAGTTGCAGAGAAAATGCATTATTGGAATACAGACCTGCAGTACAGGGGCAGGTAGTGGTTCTGGAAATTCTCCACAGAGAAAGTGGAATGTAGCAGTCAGCGGGAATGACATTCTGCAGACTCCAACAAATCCAAGGTTCCAACAAATCCTTGAGTAAGTTTAGTAAAGTGAAGAGCAGCTGCACTTGAAATTGGAGATAAAATGGTGAGAAATGAGACTTGATGCTGTAACTGATACCAAATCGGATCCCTTAATTATCGCGTTCAGTAGTTTGGATTTTATTCTGTGGATAATGTAAATCCATGGCGAACTTTAAGTAGAATAGCTGGATTATATTATACTCTGTGAGTAAATGCTCGACAGTTCCCCTTGAAATGAATTGGAGGTTGGCAGGATGAAAGAGCGGTTCTGTCTTTACACTAAGTTACATGTTTTCAGTCTTTTTCATTGTACATTGCATCATAATGTCCTGAAAACACCAATCCATACAGTGATCAGGCTGAGTAGGTGTCGCGTGCTAAGGGAAACAGTGATACTTCAGTACTCCTGTTGGGAAGGGCTGTGAGGGGCATCCAGAGCACAGCCTGACACAGCTGCCCTCTACAGCCGGAATATGCATCCCAGCCCTTCCCTCCCAACCTCTGTTCTGGAGCTTGTGCTGAAATATCTGTGGGGTTCAGTTTTCTCCTCAGCCCTGGGCCACAATAGTAGTTTTCCGGACTAAATGAGGTAGGGGAAAGTGAAGCTTGAATATTCAGAACACAGCGCCCTATTCTGAAAATGATGTGGGAAAATTGGGAGAATTAAAGAATGATTAACTCCTTCTTTACCCATTCCCAGAGTGATTTTTCATTTATCTAGGGATTCTTATATTCTTAAGCATACATGTGGAAATAAGAAAGTAGTTATTTTATGGACTCATATCCTTTGAAAATTAAATATTTATATTATAAAGTCTATATTCTAATATGGCTTATTAAAATCTATTTGTTGGTCTGATATTTTTAATATTTGTAATAAGTGATAAGGTATCTTTGAAAACATTTAAAAATCAGCTCGTAAATCAGTAAAAAGGTATAAATATTTATCTTTTATTTACTTGCTGTTAAAGCCTTCCAGAGTTTTGCAGCAAGACTTTGCCTTTGTGATCCCACAGCATTACTGTCCTGTCGCTGTCACAGAAGCTCTGAGACCATGGAAGAGAATTTCTATGTTCCTGATCTGTTATGGCCCTTTGTCTCTGCTCCTTGTAGATCTTAATTGAGTTGGAAACGGCATTACTAGATGATGAACCACACTGGTACAAGCTCCAGACCCATGATGTCTCTTCGTTGCCACTGCCCCACCCTTCTCCATATCTGCCTAGACGCCAGCTCCATGGAGAGAGCCCCACCCGCAGGCTGCAAAGTAAGTTGTCTATTGAACTTGGTTCGACCTTTACTGAATTCCTTTTCACTGACATGTAGGCATAAAAATTAGAAGATGTCATTATGTATATTAATGCCCACTAAGTGTTTGCATACCTACTTGTTCATTCTATTTTGTTTTTCAAGCAATTCTTATGTGGACCACAGGCCTCTCCTGGTGATTCTTGACCAACTGGAATGAATTTCAATGCCAGGGTGGAGGATATAGACTGATGGGTGCTATGGTGCTGGGCATTACTCAACACACTTACGGTCGGCCCTCAGAGCCCTCCAGGGGCTATATCAGGTGCTGCTCCTGATATAGCCTTGCAGCACCAGGCATTGAACCTGGTTTGGCAGTTTGTGGAACACTGAGTTTTTTTACAACTTCCCTTCAGAGTGACACTCAGCCACGCTTATTTTCAGTTGTCATTACAATATCCTTTTTTTGTAACAATTGCATAGGCATAAATTTTATGTGAATCAAGTTGACAGACTTTCTTCTTCCTGGCCACTGTAATCTACTCAGCACATTATTATTTTTCCCCAAGTGGTATGTGCCCGGAGCTGGAGGTGCTTTGTCCTTTTAGCTATTTCTTCAGTGCTCTTGAAGGCGCTCCATGTGGCTTTCTTGCTCTTGCACAGCTCAGTTTTAGGTCATTCATCATGTTGAGTTCTCGGATGCTTGTTCCATTGAGAGTGAATGGGGCCTCTGGAACTAGTTCATTTTCATAAACATTGTTTTGTTGAGATTTAGCTGTAGACCTCTTTCCACATTCTTGTTCGAAGTCAACCAGCATTTGTGCCACTTGGCTGATGTTTGGTGTTATCAACAAAGCAGAAGTGGTGTAGTTGCCGACCATCTATCTTCACTCCCATTCCTTCCCATTCTAATTGTCTCATGACATTCTTGAGGGTGGCACTGAAGAGTTTAGGAGAAATGGTATCACCCTGCTGAACCCCTCTTTTGACATCAATGATCACTTTGTTGTAGAATGGTGAGATCCTGGTGGTGAATCTGTAATACAGCTCACAAAGGATTTTGATATATTGGGCTTGAATGCCCTGTTTGGCTAGGGCTTTGGTCTCAAAAAGAATCAAAGACTTTCTTTAAAATCAATGAATGTGAGACAGAGTGGCATCTTGAACTCCCTACAAGCTTCAATGAACTTGGTTACCATGTGGATATGGTTGATTGTGCTGAATCCTTTTTGGAAGTCTGCTTGCTCTCATGGGTATCCTTCATCTAATGTTCTGCCAATCCTGTTCAGGATGACTCAAGTGAACAGCTTGTAGATGACGGACAACAGGCAGATGGAGCGATAGTTGCCAATGTCATGGATGTCTCCCTTTTTCAACAGTAGAACTGTCTTGCTGGTTTTCCATTGTGATGGCACCTTGCATTCAGACAGGTAGCCTGTGAAGAGCCAAGCCAGTGTATTGATGAGTACCGACAGCAGATTCTTCAGGAGTTTTGTTTGGCTTTGTCTGGGCTGGGTGCTGTTTGCTTCTTCACTGACAAAATGGCATGTCGGATTTCAGAAGGGAGAATGTTGGGAATGACATATCCATCCTGTGGAATTTGGTATGTGGGCAGGTGGACGTGTCTATCAAAGAGATCCTAGTACAAGTCATGGATAATCTTCTTCATTGCCTTTCTGGAAGATATGATAGATCAATCAGGATGTCAGAGGGCAGTCATCTTGGTCTTATAGTCGGCGAAGGACAGGCAGGCATTGCGAATGTTTTCCCCTCTTTTGCATCAGCCAGTATTTCTGCTCCTCTCACTTTGAGGTCTTCCTTGATGGCTTCCATGCACTGCTTTGTGAGCTTGGACATTAGCATATGGTTGCCTGAGGCTTGCAGTTAACGAATGAGCTCACGAGTTTTTGAAGACAGGCATCCCTCTCTCTCTCTCTCTCTCTCTCTCTCTCTCTCTCTCGGCATTCTTCACACAATCATGGAGGTGTTGAAGCAGTCGGTTGTGTTCTTCATCCATGACGTCAATGATGGGAAGCATCTTCCCATGTTGCTGCAATGGTGCAGCAACACCAGTTGGTGGTCGTTCTGGGAGTTCTCCTCTTAAATTTTGCAGCCCTTTCTCCCTGTTGCATGAAGTAGAATTTTGCACGAAGGAGACGGTGGTCCGATCCTGCTTGGAATTTTGGGATGACAGCGATATCGGTCAGGCAAAACCATTGATTGAATATGATATGGTCAGTTTCATTGTGGAACTGTCCACCAGGAAATTCCCATGTCCAATGTTTCAATTCATCCTTCTTGAACTGTGAGTTCCCATGAATGGTCTTGGTGGACATGATCACTATCAAATTGTCTCACAGTATTTATTATCAATCAGTTGATTTTACAGTATTTAGTACTTCCCCATTCCCAAATGGCTCTTTATTTACTTAATGTTTACTAATATTAAATTTACCCAAGGGTAAAATAATGTCTACATATTGTATCATATCAGTCTTGTCACTGTGCCCACTAATCTCTAAGAAAATTAATTTTCACTATTTTAACATGTGGCTAAAATTGATTTTTTATTCCTAAAGTATTGTTACAATTTATTAGGTATGTGTAGACATGGTCATAGGTAAAGACCTGATCATTACATATACAGATGCAGAAAGAGATGGAGGTTAGGAAATAATATTTATATGTAGTCAGAAAGCTAAAAACACATCTGTTCACTAAAAATATATAGCTTATCAGAGGCAAATTTAGGTAAGTCTATAGCAAAATATATCGTTTTTTAAATGTACTGATGACAGAATACACTTTAAGGATTTTCCCTGGAGAGAATAAAATTGTATTTACTTAGAATGTGTTTTGTATTGTCAAAGATCATAATCATCATGAAAATACCATGCACAAATATTTATTATAGAATGTATAACAAACCCTCACTTAGTCATTTTATCTAAGTAATAGAATGCTTTGGTGATTGTTTCTGAGGTTTAATCACTGAAGTCATTTAACAAAAGAACTTGTTGAAGTAACTTTTATATTTATTGATGAATAGTGGTAATGGAAGTTTATTTCCATTAACTATTTGTTAATTAATTAATTATGGTTTGGGGGTCATATCCAGTGGTGCTCAGGACTAACTCATGCATCGATGTTCAGGAATCACTGCTGGTGATATTATGGGGATCATTTGTAGTTCCTTAGATCAAACAGTGGTCAGCTGCATGCAAGGCAAATGCCTTAACCCTCTATTATCTCTTTAGCTCCATTATTTCCTGTTTCAAATTTGTAGCTTCAAATGACTCAAAGAAGTATATTCTTTATATGAACTTTAATAATTTATCATTTTATTAACACAAGGGAATATCTTAAAACCGTTATAAATGTTTGAATGTTTTTTGCAGTTAACTTTTAGACAGCCATTCTGAAATGGAAGCCCAGGCAACTTTTATTACAGTCTTTGAAAGACTTCTTAATAAGACTGCTAAAAGTATTGAAAAGATTATTTCAAACACTTCTAGAAATAGTAACATATTAATTGCTCAGAGTGCCTGAAAAAATGAGCCTCTATGGATTGGACTGAAGGTGATACAGAGACAGTGATGGATAGTCATGCCGTCAGGGGAGGGAGAGAGAATGTGGCGTGCAGTAGCCTTGTACAACAGTATAATGAACTTTAACACTCTTGTTAGCCATATTACCTAAGTATAAAAAATGTGAGAAAGGAAAAAAAGGGAATGAAGCTGTGTGAAATTAAGCAATCCCACTTCTTGGCATCTCTCGACCAAGAATATTAAAACACTAACTCAAAAGATGAATTCACACTATATTTACTGCAGCACAATTGAAAGGATTTAGAAACAACCAAACCACCTGTGTCTAACACAATTGATAAAGAAGTTAACACAATTGATCAAGAAATGATGGAAGTCTAGGCATTGGAAGAAAAAATGAAATCTTTCCTTTTGCTAACACATGGTTGAAGCTAGAGGGTGCCATGTTTGTGAAGTAAGAGGGAGGACAATATTGATGATCTAATTTATATATTGTCTAGCGAGAAACATAACTAGGGACCAAATAGTAATGAAATGACAAAAAATTCTTAGAATTTTTTAACTGCAGAACTGATACCATCAAAGGGAGTTAGAAGTGAACTTGGGGAAAGAAGTTAAAGACAGATTTCAAGTGACATTGAAGGGACTGGAGAGATGGTGCAATAGGCAAAAGAAGTAAATAAAATGGTTACTCTTAACAATTATAGTTTTTAGCTTAAGGCAAAAATTAGATTTTAGTATCTCTATTACATGATAATATTTGTAGTATATTTTTGTCTTATTTTGACTTTTTCTAGATGAAACCTTATGTTCATATAATTCAGGTAAATTTTAGCATGCACAATGTTTAATGCATGTATTCATATGCAGTTTGGTTTGTGCTTTTGTGCTTTGACTGTATCCATATGTTAACTTCCTAAACAAAATGTCAATCGCTTCCTTTTTCTGCATTTAGACTTTTCCAGTCTCTCTATGTCTACAACTTCCTTTGCTTTTGAAAAGCCATGAGCTGTAGCATAGAGATTTATGATTTAAGTGATTTTAGTATTGTTCCTTTTTATGTGGTACCTTTTATCATAGAAGTATTTTGTATTTGCTCTGTTCTATTCACTTTCAGAAAACTCAAATGTATATGGATAAATTGTAAGATTTTTGACTGAAGCAGGGAGTAGTATTAAAAATTCTGACTCACTGAGCTCAGCATAATTAAAATTATAGTGTTTACTCTTATTTTTATCTTTCTGACCACTTGTCCTCACTTCCAAAATAATTTTTCCAAGTTCTGAAGACAAACAAAACAATATGCAGTATATAGTGAGCAAAATCAATTGGATTTATGTACCAGCCAATAACGTTTTGAAAGGAAACCAAGAAAATATTTCATTCACATTAGAATAAAAGAGTTTTAAAATACAGATAAGTATCACAAGTTAGATACAAGCTTGCATACTAAAAACAACAAAACAGTGTTGAAGGAAATTGAATGAATATCCAAATAGAGATGTTCCAAATTTGTGGATAATAAAATTCTGTGTTTTTTTTAACATGTGCATGTCTCTGCCACCTATTGTCTTCCAACTCAGTGAAATGAGTGTCAGAATCTAAACAATGGACCATGGATGTTTCTCACTAGCAGAGTCCATACATATTTAGAGTCCATACATGTTTAGTCCTTATAGAATCCATGAATGTTTAGAATAAATATTTGATGACATTATAATAAGTTTTAAATACAGATAAATTTTACAAATTATATATAAGTTTGCATACTAAAAAATAACAAAACATTGTTTAAGGAAATTGAAAGACATATATGTCTTTCGTATGTGAGACCCTGAGTCTGCTCTCAAGCACCGGAAAATGTCTAAGTAGGATATATTGTTGAAATTGTTAATCAATCTGAAATTTCATGTGAGAAGATACAGGATCTAGGAAAAATTGGAAAAAAAACAAAAGTGAGTAATAAATTCTTTTTACTAAAAGCTTTCTATAATGCCATACTAGTCACAGTATTATGATACTGACATGAGATCGGCTTATAGATGAATGAAACCTGCTTAGAGAGGACATTGTTAACTATTGGCAAAAACTGACAAGCAAAAACTCCCCAAGAAAACAAGAATAGACTCCATGTGTTAGATTCAGTTGATTTTCAACAATGGTACGAGGAAATTTCAATGGAGAAAAGAATATTTTCTAATTAATACTACTTGAACAGTTGAATATTAACATGCAAAAGATTTTAACTCTGCCCAACCATCCACAAAAATTAACTTTGAGTCATAGACCTACAACTCTAAAATTCATAGCAGAAAGCTATGAATGAATGAGAAGACATTTATTACCAGGATTAGTTAGAGGTATCTTAACTCTATTAGCAAAAACACAGTAAAAATAAAAAATGATAATTGATCTTCATCAAAATGTTAAATGTTTGTTACTAAAGACGCAAGTAAGGTTAGGGTCTGGTATAAGGCCCAGTGTTAAGCACCTTATTGTATATGTTATGAGGTCTAGGTTCAATACATAGAATTGAATGCATTCTATTGCATTGAAGCTAAAGCAACAGGTGGAAGACATGCTACAGACCAAAATATGCCATCGAAAATCAAAATATGTGATTTTTTGAATCACATATTTGACAAAGGTTTTCCATCCAGAATATATAAAGGCGTCTTAAAAAGTCAATGATGATAGAAAAGATAATGTAACAGAAACACAAGCAGAATATTTTGATAGTCCTTTCCATCACTGTCATTGTCACTGTCTTCCCATTGTTTATCAATTTGCTAGAGTGGGCACCAGTAGCATCTCCATATATCCTGTCACAAGCAAGTGTAGCCTAAGGGCATCTGCTTTCTCCAGGGACAGGAAGAGCCTCAAACCATTCTTCAGGTCATGGAATTGAGGTCGATAATTGTTACTAGTTTTTGGCATAACAAATAAAACACGGGTAGCTTGAAGATATTTGGATGTAAATAGGTAAACATAAAAATGCTCAATATAAATTATAGCAATGTGATGTCTTTTCACATCCACTAGAATAAGTGTAATTTAAAAAAATAGAAAATTTTGACCTCAATTTGGGATCACTAATGCAACAACAAAAGTGCATGGTCTCTGACACGTCACAATGAAGCATGTCTGAGAACTGTAACTGTGAAACTTCCAGGAAGTATCCATCACCGCAGAGAATGTGAGAGTCCTGTCATCACAGCAGCAATGATAACAAAGGGAGGGTGAGAAATAAAATTAGAATTAAATAGAAATTTTAAATAGGCTCCTCTGAGACTGTCAGAGGTGAACCCTGAGTACAAAGATAGGAGTGAGCCCTGAGAACAGCTGTGTATGGCCCCAAAACAAGAAAATAACAAATGAATAAAACAACAATTTTATTTGAGACAAAGAATACTTGAATTATCCTGGACAATCTAGTAAAGAGACATCACTGTCTTCCCGTTCATCATCAATTTGCTCGAGCAGGCACCAGTAACATCTCCATATGTCCTGTCTCATGCAAGTAGAGCCCAAGGGCACCTGCTTGCTCCAGGAACACAAAGAGCCTCAAACCATTCCATCAGGTTATGGGAATGAGGTCTATAATTGTTACTGGTATCTGGCATATCAAATACAACACGGGTAGCTTGCCAGGCTCTGCCGTGCGACATAATAACTAAAAAAAGGGAAATTTTGGCATCAGTATTGAGAGGGTGGAACCCTCACAAGTTGCTGTTCGAAATTTGAAAGTGTATAGATAGCCCTTTGGAAAATGGTTTGGGGTTTGTTGAAAAGTTAAAAATAAATTTGCCTGTGACCCAACAAGTAACTTGTAGGTATATATATATATATATATATATATATATATATATATATATATATATATAAATGAAACGAAAATGAGTAACTAGTCATCTAGTCAAAGACTTGCATGTGAATGCCTACTGTAGGCTTATCCATAATTGACAAGTAGTGTAAATGATATAAATATCTACCATTGGTAGTGGATAAATAAAACATGCATCTCTTAAAGTGTATTATAAAAATGCAAGGAATAAATTACTCGTACTGCATTATGACTTAAACTTAAAAGTTCATGCTAACTATAAGACGCCAGATTCAAAAGGCATGTGTTGCATTAAAAAGGCAATTCTAAGAAGGCATGAAAAGGGAGTTCTGTAAGCCAGTCATTAGCCTAGCAGCAATGTCATTGGATAGGAGATTGAAGTGGCTGAAAATTGGAGGAATTGGAGGAGGGGAGTGTTGAAGTGTTCAAAATTGTAATTGTACTGATTGACAGTCATTTCTATGTCTTTTAAAATTTCCCCAAAATTGTCTTCTTGTACAGTTTGTGTAAAAGAAGCATTTTTTTATTTAACAAGTTATTCTATAATTTATGTAATGAAAATCCAGAAGTAATAGAATCAACCTCTACTTAGGTTAAAATCAGATATTTTCTTAATAATTTATATTTGCGGGCCGGAATGATAGTCCAGTGAGGAGGTCGTTTTCCTTGTACACGGCTGACCTGGGTTTCATCACTGTCATCCCATAGTGTCCCCCAAGCACTGCCAGGAGTAATTTCTGAGTGCAGAGCCAGGCATAACCCCCTGAGCATCACTGGATGTGACCAAAAAAAATAAAATAAATTGAATTAATAATTTATATTTGCATGAAAATTAGTACTAGTGAAAGGGTTGGACAATACTATCATCTAACAACTGAATGAACTGAGACCACACTACAATAATGATACATCCTCATTTTCTTTGAGTGTATTAGAACATTTATTTAGATAGACCATATTCTGTCTAAAATGTCTCAACAAATTTTCATCTATTCAAGTCATACAAAGTATATTATCTCATGATGATAGAATTAAACTGGGAATCAATAACAGGAACTTCTCTGGAAGATCGATTACTAAGAAACAAAATAACACACTTCTAAATAACCATGAGCCAAAGGGGATATTGAAATGTATTTTCGATGGAATGAAATGAAAACACAGCATACCAGAATCCATGAAGTAACTTAAGCACAACATGGGATAAAATTTATAGAACAAATACACATCTCATAGAGAGAGAAAGAGAGAGAAACTGGGGTACCTGCTATTAAGGCGGCCTGGGGGGACGGGAGGGGCAGGGGTACATTGGTGGTGGAAATGGGACACTGGTGGAGGGATGGGTGCTGGAATACTGTATTACCAAGAACCAATTATGAACACCTTTGTAATTGTATGTTTCATGGTGGTATAATAAAAAATTAAAAAAAAACAAATACACATCTCAGATGAATGATACATTTCACCTTAACAAAATTAAAAAAAAAAGCTTCCTGGACAGGTAACAGACTAGGGAATTCATAGTCTTGACACCAGTCTTACAAGAAGCATATTTTCATGTGTTTGTTTTACTATACAAATACATATGAGCAGTCATTCAACATTCATATTTTGGGAAATACTAATGTGATGCCATTACACACTTAGTAGAAAGACTAAGTTGAAATCACTGCCAATGGCAAGTGTTGGCAGGAAGAGAAGTGACTAAAGCATGTAGTGCATACAGTAGGGGATGTACTAAGTTACAACCTCATTGATAAACAGTGAAGGTGGTTTTTCTGTTCATGGGCATGACTACCTGGCCTTACAAAGGATGGAAATGGGGTGGGGGAGGTAACCTATCCCCTACTCTGTGAATGCCTCGATTTCTTTCCTCTTTAAAATTCAGTGGAACCATACACCCCCTGATTCTATACTTTTTTGTGTGTGTCCAGTCTGCTGGGATGTTGTTAGATGATTGTAGTTTCCATTTAGACTGGGATTCTGAGAACCTTAGACTTATTGTTTCTAAAGTTTTATGACATAAGCGTTTAGATGGAAACTTGGAATGTGTTCATTAAGTGGGACCACGTATCAAAATAGTTTCTGCCTAACAATCAAAGGAGAAAAATGAAATTCCATTCCTAGAATAAAAGATTCTTTCTTGTCTAAGAGGACAGGCATTCAAGCAAACAAATAAATGTGTGGCTGTTTATAAGAGGAAGGAATTCCTCGAACAGTGTCATTATTTGTACTCTAGGTGCCAGGTGTAATAAGATCTAAGTGCTTTATAAGCTTTACTCAAAGCATTTGTTTGCCAGTAACCGAGTTTTACATATTTAATAGATAACGTGTAGTGTAAGCAGAGAAATAAAACAAGTCATTCATTGAAACAGAAACTCTTCTTCATTTTTCAATAAGTGATTTTTGAACTTAAGGAAAGAAAAAGTGTTTTAATGGAGGATTGTGTCCATATTTTGTCAAGAGGGTGTGCCGAAACCTCAGACACACATAGGAGAGAAGAGACTTTAAAACCAAATTATGCTGATTTGTACCTGTGATATATTTCACAATTAAATGTGAAGACATAATATACTTTAGGTGACAGAAGCTTAATTCTGTTTAATGACATTAAGTCTGTATCAGTCTATTTTGCAAGGGAAATGCAGGCACAAAACAAACCCTTAAAATTTAAGAATGATTATTTCTGTCTTAGAGTATTTCTTAGAAACCAACATGTTCACAAATTAGATGAATGACTCTATTTTGTGGTTTTTTTTTTTTTTCTCAAAGCAATAAAGAAATCAGCTAATAGAAGGGTGCTTAAGATAATTAAATTACTCTTCTCTGTGGTATTAACGATAGATTTGTATGTATCTATAATCACACAAATAAGAAACAAATGGATATTTTGAAAATGATATCCTATATTTTAAAATTTACCTACATTTTAGTTTGTCTAAAAGCATTTAAAACTTAATTACTTTACACTGTACTTTTTAAAATAGATTTTTATCAATAGGCATTAAGTAATATTTTCATATTATTTAGTTTTTGATATTAACTCCTTCTTTAAGCAATTTAGGAAAAATGTAGAAGCATTTCAAGGATAATTCTTGCATAAATAGATAACTCGTCATCATCCACATCATGGAACAGTGAAAACAAACACTGTTTCTAACCTCCTAGAGCCTGGCCTAGAGGCATTGTGCAATTTCCCAGTGTTTTGTTGAAACCATTTCCCTTGTTTTTTCAGGTTGGTGGGATTTGTGCTTCCCATCCCCCTAAGGCCAGCAATTTCAATTATTGTTATTGTTTGCTTTGTAGGGTCAAAGAGAATAAGTGATAGTGAAGTTTCTGACTATGACTGTGATGATGGAATTGGTGTAGTATCAGGTAAGAATTTCTGAATTAATTTATGTTTGTGAAAAAGAAGAGTACTTTATTATGATTTATAGCTTGATTATTAAATGTTTGCAAAGAAATAAGAAAACTTTAGCTTACATTTTTCTGAAAATTAACATTAAGTAATGCTTTTTGTCTTAGTTCTACTATTAGCTTATTTTTTCTCCATAAATTTACAAATTTGCATTCAGACACAACATAAGTAATGCTTTCGTCAGCGTTCTACAATTAGCTTATGATTCTCAATAAATGAGAATGGTTCTTCATGTTTCTAAACAGTATTTTTATCAAATTTGTATGATGGCATTCTTCATGCTTTGTATAGCCAATTAAACTTAAATTTCATTAATAAAGTTGTATTATTTATAAAATGTTACTACTGAAGTGAATGAAGCTTACCCTCCAGCAAAAGTATCTTGTCCCACATAATTCAAATTTTTAGATTACTGGCAAAAGTTATATATTATTTAGTAGTAGTGAAGCGGCATCCTTAGTAATCACTTCTCCGGTAGCCTAAATTTCAAAGTAGGTGTGATTCATTTTATAATAGTTTGACTAAGCTTAACAAGCAAAAAACAAAAACCAGAAGCAATTTGCCTCTATATCTCCTCCTCCCCAAATGACTTTATGAGGGTTTAAACTCCTGAATAATTCCAGTTGCTGGAACACCTGGACCAGCTGTTAGACTAGAGATCCCTATCGAAAGATGTCATTAAGAGACAAGTCCTGTGTGGTGACCAGCCTGCGTGCAGCTTCCTGTGGCATCCTCAGCCCTTCTCCGAATTAGCAGATGGTGCCTGGTGGAGGCAGCTTGGAGCCCAGGAAAGACTCCAGGATCCCAGCCTGAAAATCCAGTTACTAGAGGCCCGAAGAGATGCAAATGGAGCCCGCAGTTCACCCTCCACTGCCCTAATACTGAGCTGGGCCGCGCAATTGTGGCCATGTGAGACTTCTACTCCAACTTCGCACTAAAGGCACCAATATCCCTGTGAAGTCCATAGTCCTGGGATGCACCTCACTGCCTCTAGGGACGAAGCACTAAGAGCACTCTCACAGGGATGATTTATAGCTTTGGGGGGTGAACGTTTTTAACCTGATTTAATTGTTTGATTTGGGTTATTGTAATATAATTGGGGAAGGGGTCACAGTGTTTTGTGTTTGAGGATCGCTTACTTGGTTGCGGTGTGCTGGAATCACATACTTGGTTGTGATACGGTGAGATTGCACACTTAGCTATGGTGTCACTTATGGGTCACACACTTGTGGGACATTGAGCTAACACACTTGTTTGTGTGCTGGGTTGCTTACCTGGTTATGATTCTCACACATGTGACTGTGAAGTGCTTAGGGTTGTGGTCTGTGACGTGAGGCAGTGCCAGGATGAAACTCAGAGTCGCATGCATGCTAGGTGGGCTTCTCCCACTGAGCCACATCCCTTTATCCTAAAATGGAAATATCTTAGCTATTGTAACTGCAAGAAAATGTGCATCCTTTTTTTGCAATCACCAGCATATCCAAAATATGTCAGATCTTTCAATGAACTCCTTTCAGAATTTTCATTACATTAGCATACACCACTGCATTTTGAATTGTGGTGTTGTAGTTTAAAGGTCTCACTTCAAGGACCAAAGAGGTAGTACAGTGGGTAGAGTGCGTGCCTTACACCTAGTGGACCTGAGCTTAATTTCCAGCAATCCATATGGTCTCTCAAGCACGGTCAGGAGTAATTTTTTAGTACAAAGCTAGAGCCAGCCCTGAGAAACAAAACATCTGCTGAAAAATAAAACAAAACCAAATGTTTTAGAAATTCTGATTTCAAAAATGATGTATCTGAAATGATTTACTATTTTAAGTGTTTATTTTTATTCTTTTTCACTTGATCACTTGATCACTTGATTTTCCGTAGATCATCGATTACTCGAGCAGGCACCAGTAACATCTCAATATGTCCTGGCACATGTGAGATAGCCCAAGGGCATCTGCCTACTCCAGGAACATAAAGAGCCTCAAACCATTCCATCAAGTCATGGGAATGAGGTCTATAATTGTTACTGGTATTTGGCATGTCAAATACGACTCGGGTAGCTTGCCAGGCTCTGCTGCGTGGGTGGGATAA
Source organism: Cryptotis parvus (assembly GCA_021461705.1). Classification (NCBI taxonomy): domain Eukaryota; kingdom Metazoa; phylum Chordata; class Mammalia; order Eulipotyphla; family Soricidae; genus Cryptotis; species Cryptotis parvus. Next base: position 72,919 of record JAJIBD010009789.1, read on the forward strand.
TCTTGAAGTCACCTCAAAACTCGAGTATTCATTGATGAATTGCGCGGCTGCAAGCAGCCGCGTGAGCCAAGCAGAGATCAGCTTTTCTGCTGGGGGAGTTCTGAAGAGAGGGGGGACTCGGATGTGGAAAATGGTGGCCATCATGGTGTGGAGGTTCTTCTGGCTTCTTGTGAGGCTCTGCTGGGGTGGCGGGCCAGGGCTAGAACCCACCATCCCTCCCAGATGCCTCGTGATATTGACGGGTTATTCTTTTATATAGAATAATTTATTATCTCTATTATATCCTTAATATTATAAAAGTACTTGGTTTCTACAAAGTTAAAGCATGTCCAATGAAATAAAGGCATTTGAAGTGATTCTGTGACACAATGACCATTTCTGTTAACTAGCTGTTAGATTCATGGAATTAAACATTTTGGGGATCATGTGTCCACAGTGGTACCTCTGAATACTAGAATATTACATTACCTATAATGTGTTCAGGAACATTCTGAGGGCTTCTTGTTTCCATTGTTAAGCCTCTTAGAACCTGAATTTCATGTTGAAATTAGAATGACGGAAGGACAGATTAGGTTTCCCCTTGCTAGGTGTGTCCCCCTCCATATGGTGACTGGACTTTGAATGATCTGGTTCAAGGACTAGCACCCTGAAGAGAAAGCAATGAAGTAGCTGTGAGGTGATGGACATCTCTGAATGGTTTAGAAATTGGTACATGGATCTAAGGGAAAAGGTCACTGAGATGTTGCCTTGACTGTAAAATTTTTTAAACAAAAAGGCATAGCAAAGATCAGCCTGCAGACAAACAAGTCAGCCCCACGGCAGCCCCCTTCGGCAGATCTTGTTTCCAGTCACAAACTAACTCTCTCTGCTGGAGCCTCCCAGCCTCCCCCCAACTCCCCTGACCTCAGTTCACAACCTTTCCTAAATCAGAACTTTATTTATTTAATTTTTCCACGTTTGCAAGACAGATGTCCTAAAATTTTGCTATTGTCAGACATAATATTTTCCATGTGCTCTTTAGATTATCCCGATGAACTCAAGTCAGAGGAAATTTTGACTTTGTATAAGAATTTTGCATTTCTAATGCTGCTCTTCAAAGTAAAAGAAAACTTTGATATTGAAATTTTGGTTTCTCAGGGAAGCAATTTCATCATGGAGTTTGTTTCCCCCCCATCCTCTGACCCTGAGAAATAGAAATAATTATAATTAAACTTTGAATTTGACTCACCTCACAACCTTAAGAAATGGAATAAATATACATGCAAAATGAACAATTATCATATAATATTTAAATATTATTTTCTACTCTAACTTGAAACAATACGGTATCTATTACATCACTGGGAAGATAGAGGATTTAATTATCTCTCAAGAGATATTGATAATTAGTTCTTAAAAGTCACCTATAAACTTCTAATTGCCTAAATCAATTATCTAACCAATTTTATTTTTTAATCACTTTTGAGTAGTACTTTGCAGTACTGTTAATACAATCTCAAAACTCTCTATTCCTTTTTACAATTTATGTTTAGCTCAGTTCTCTTGTCTTAATTCTTCTCTCCTTTTCTTACCAGTCCCCTTAAAACTTTTTATTGGTGACCCCTCTTTTTCTTTATGTGTATTCTTATCCTGCATCACAGTGATTCTCTTTTTGGCAAACAGCTCTCAAAACAATCTCAATAGTCTTTTTGCAGACTTTTCCCTGTATGTAACTGTTTGAAAAAACTCCAGTCTTCCCTCTCCAGACTAGAAGACCAGTTTAAACCTCTCTAGTAAACTCAACTTCTTCATGGGTAAATAAAAGGTTATCAGTCATTTACTTATTCCTCAGTTTTGCTTTCATATCTAGTCAAAATATTTTACTGGTTTATATTGGAAAGTGCTCTGTCCTTGGTCTTTTTCTTCCCTCCATGCTCATTCCCTTAGTGATCTCTGATGTTTAAAGTTCCATGTCTTTATATATAATCTATATGTTAAAAATACCCAATTTCCAGTCAGTACTGCTTTTTGTACTTTAACGTTTTATATTCTATTCCTCAGTTGTCAGCTCTGCTTAGAAATGTAGTAGAAGTCTCTGTATAAACTTGTTCAAAACTGAACTTGTGACCTTCACTTTAAGCCATGGTATTTAGCAGTAATTCCATTCTATTCACATGCATTAAATTTTTAACTTAATGTTTTCCAACTAGCTCTTATGTTCAATGTAAAATATTTTACCAAATCATCCCGATAGCTTACCTCAAAGGACGCCTAGAATCTGACCCTTTCCCACCATCTCCCTTGTTACTGTCCTTAGTTAGCCTCTGGTATCTCTTGCTTGAGTCTGTCTCTTTTCATCTGTTTTCAACATAGCAACCAAAGTGATCCCACTTCACCAAAGACTAGAACCTGGCAAGTTCTGCTCAGAATCCTCTAATGGCTAAATAAATCACAAAATGCCAAAATTCTTTACACCATTACCACAGGCTCTGTATGAGCCTCTCTTTTCCTTACTTGCCCCTTCCAGGCCCCCTGTTCTCTTTGCTTTTCAACATCAACCGCTTACCTTGGCTTCTTTGCACTTGTCTTGGAACCTTGGCTGTAAAGATGTTTCGTTTGGCAAAGCATCTCATCTCCTTCAAGCCTTTCTGAAATGTCATTTTCTAGACTTGTCTTAGCAGTTCTGAACATCATATGTAAAATTGGAAAGTGCTTCCCTATTCTGTCTTCTGGCATTTTGATCTTACACTGTTACATTTTACCCCATAGCTCCCAATCACTTTCAAACATATCATATAAACATTGATTAGGTGTTTATTGCTTCTGTGATTCTTCAGCTAGAATTTCAGCTCTATGAGAACAGGGTATTTTTCTTTTTCTCATTGAAGTATATGTCTGGCACCTAAAACATTTTTAAATATTTATGGAATGAATAAATGTGAGAGGCCCAGCTTTAGATAGATATTGGGGGGATGGTGTTGCATCAAAAAGAATGAATGAATGAAGGAAGGAAGGAAGGAAGGAAGGAAGGAAGGGAGGAAGGGAGGGAGGGAGGAGGAGGGAAGGAAGGAAGGAAGGAAGGAAGGAAGGAAGGAAGGAAGGAAGGAAGGAAGGAAGGAAGGAAGGAAATGTTGGGGCCCATCATTTTCCACATCCGGACTTCCCTCTCGTTACAACTCCACCCAGCAGACCAGACTATCACAGCGCGGATCATCAACACCCACCCTGTGCAGTTTTTTTTCAATCCGGCCCAGGTATGCTGAACCAGAGACTCTCAGACATGGGGCAGAGCTGTTACTTGCTTTCCCTGTGCCCAGCCGCTCATGAGGCGCCGGGAGGCATGGCGGGTTCTAGCCCTGGCCTGCCACCCCATCAGAGCCTCACAACAAGCCAGACGACCGCACCCCCCCACTCCATGGGGCCCGCCATTTTCCACATCCGGACTTCCCTCTCATCACAACTCCACCCAGCAGACCAGACTATCACAGTCCGGCTCGGCGCTGCTGCTAGTGGCTGCGCGGTTCATCAATAAATGCTTTATTTAGGTGACTACAACAGTATGCCACCCGCACAGCAAGCCTGGCAAGCTGCTCGTGTAGTATTTGATATGCCAAATACCAGTAACATTTATATTAGGTCATTCCCGTGACCTAATATAATGGTTTGAGGCTCTTTATGTTCCTGGAGCAAGCGGATGCCTTTGGGTTCTCCTAGCATGAGACGGACATATGGAGATATTACTGGTGCCCGCTCTAGCAAATAGATGATTAACGGGAAGATAATGATAGTGAATAAATGTATTGATTCTGTAGTTTATTGCCTTTACCACTCATTATGTTCCCATTGAGCCACTAGCTATATACAACTATTTTATTTTTAAATTGATGATTTCTGGTCAATAAAGTAAAAACTCAATTTCTCAATAGTAGCAGGAAGATAAAAAGTTATCAGGAGTCAGGTATGTCTCATAGCTACCCTACTGGAAGGGCTGACAGGGATATTTCCATCAGATCAGCAAGCTTTGCTGGGCAGTGCTGTTCTGTTCTGTGAGTGTTGGGTCTTGCTGCAGTCTCAGTGACCTTCACTTTGAACTGTGTGCTGCTGTCTGCTTCATTTTCCTTGATTATTATTTATGTCATGAAAACTGAATGTAGTATTGAAACACAATGAGGACATTTGCTTTACGCCTTATTTTACAACCCAGCCCTAATATTTTACTCTTAAGGTCAATTTATTTGTTTTGGGTTTTTGTTTTGGGTTCCTCAAAAGTAAAAAGGAGGTATTATCTGGTTTTTGTTTTTATTTATTTTTTAAATTTTTATTATACCATGAGAGATATACAATTACAAGGGTGTTCATAATCATAATTGGGTCTCTGTCATAGTGTTCCAGCACCCATCCCTCCACCAGTGCCCCCATTCCCACCAACCACTTCCCAAACACCACCCAACCCCCCAACCTGCCCCTATTGCAGGCACATTTTCTTTTTTTTTCTTTTTTAAAAATTTTTTTATTATACCACCGTGAGACATACAATTACAAAGGTGTTCATAGTTGGTTCTTGGTAGTACAGTGTTCCATCACCCATCCCTTCACCAGTGCCCCATTTCCACCACCAACGTACTCCACCCCATCCAGCCCACCCCCAGGCTACCTCAATAGAGGTGCCTCCATTTCCTCTCTTTCTCTCTGTGTCTCTCTCTCTCTGTCATATCTCTCCCTCTTCTTTTACACATTGTGGCTAGCCCTGCAGATATTTAGAGTTTATCACTTAAGTCTCTTTTGTGTGTATTAAATGGTGAGTTTTAGTCTGCCGTTACCATTTTCCACACTTAGTAAAACACTGGTATCTATTTATATCCTATTAATGAATGCAGTCATTCTATATCTGTCCTTTTCCTTCTGACTAATTTCGCTCAGCATGATAGTCCCCATGTCCTTCCATTTGCAGGTAAATTTCATAATTTCGTCTTTTCTGACAGCTGCATAGTATTCCATAGTATAGATGTACCACAGTTTCTTTAGCCAGTCCTCTGTTCTTGGGCATTTAGGTTGTTTCCAGATTCTAGTTACTGTGAATAGCGCAGAGATGAGTAAAGAAGTACAGATAGTGTTTCTGCTATGTGTTCTTTGGTCTCTCAGGTATATTCCCAGGAGTGCTATTGCTGGATCAAATGGGAGCTCAATATTTAGTTTTCGGAGGAATGCCCATATTGTTTTCCAAAAAGGGCTGGACCAGTCAGCACTCCCACCAACAGTGGACGAGAATCCCTTTTCCCCACATCCATGCCAGCACCGGTTGTTCTTGCTGTTTTGGATGTGTGCCAGTCTCTGTGGTGTGAGATGGTACCTCATTGTTGTTTTGATTTGCATCTCCCTGATGATTAAAGATGAAGAGCACTTTTTCATATGCCTTTTGGCCATTCAAATTTCTTCTTTTTGGAAGCTTCTGTTCATTTCTTCTCCCCAGTTTTTGATGGGGTTGGCTGTTTTTTCCTTGTGAAGTGCTACCAGTGCCTGATATACCCTGGATATTAACCCCTTGTCAGATGGGTATTGGGTGAATATCCTTTCCCACTCTGTGGATTGTCTTTGTATCTTGGTCACCGTTTCTTTTGAGGTGCAGAAGCTTTTCAATTTTATATAATCCCATTTGTTTATCTTTGCTTCCATTTGCAGGCACATTTTTTCTTCTCTTTTTATCTCTATGTCTCTGTCCCTGTATCTCTCTCTCCTCTTACACTTTGTGGCTTGCCCTTGTCTCTATGTGCATATTAAATAGTGAGTTCTAGAGTGACATCATAATCCCCCATTCCCCATAAACTCTCCAGTTTGTGCAACTAGAATGATCATTAATGTGTATAAATTGAAAAGATCCTGGGAAGGACCTGGTCCTAAAATCCATCATTGTCTAAGGTTGTCGTGCGGACACTCCAAGTCTGGCCAGTGTGGCCCGCTGCATGCCGAGGGAGCCCTAGGAGCTATGGGCTGACTGAGGCTTTTACCATCCTCCAGAACTCCATGGGCCGAACTCTGGCATTACATGAGGTCGAGCTACGCAGTTGTGGGTCTGGAATGTCTCTCTTTGTGGCTGTTGGCTGTGGTGGCTGGGAGCTCGTAGCCACGCCCACCAACATGGAGTCTGTGGAATGGGGTGGAGGAGCCCAAATCCCCACTCCAGGTCCGGGGGTTTTGTTTTTAAAAAGAGGTTTCTGTTACATGATGTCTTTGTTCCTGAAAGGATTAAAAAAAAACCCATAGTGTGTTTCATGAAATCTTGTACTAAAAGAAACTGGGCTTTAGGACTCACTGAGGTCATTCAGAATGCACACAGTGTTTGTAATCAGAACCTCAAAATAAAAATAGAAGCATTTCCCCCAAAGTTTTATTAAAGCACCTTAACTTGCAAAATTCTTCATACTTGAATTTTAGACATACAGTATTGCATCAGTAATCCCACCACCAATGTCAACTTCCCTCCACCAGTGTTTCCAGGTCCTCTGTTGTTTCCTCCTCTCCTCCCCCGACTGCCCTCTTGAAAGGCACCTTTCTAAGTTCACTTGTTAAAGTTTGGGTTTCTTCATTTCAACGTTGCTGACTCTGTGGTTTGGAAAATTTTATGCAAAACTTAAAGCCAGGCTAAATTTAAAGCAATGAAAAAATATTACATATTAAATTCTAAAAAGAAAGCAAACGTATCTGAATGAAAGGAGCCTGTCTGAAAGGAAAGAGAATGCGTCTAGAAAATCATGGTGTCAGGGAAAATATCACAAATACTGGGAAAAAGCCCTGACAAACTACTTCAAGAATTGTGGGCCACGGGGGCGGGACGAGGAAGCATGGGCACAGGTCCCGTGGAGGCCATTGATGCATCCTCTTTATCCCAGCCACCTTCTTTTGTAGAACTGCCCTAACCTGATGGACACTGCTTGAAATAGGATTTAGCCAGTAACATGCTACCCCTTGCCTCAGGGTGGAGCAATTCTGGCGCAGTTTCCTCTCCAGGCCTCTAGGGAGAGCTCTCTTGGGCCACTTTCGTGCTTGTTCTCTCCCCAGTCCTACTCTTATCCCTTTTTGAGACAGCCCTTTGGTTATTTGTGTGCATCCAAGTCTTGTCTCTTGTTCTGTTTCTAGGCATCCTAAATTAAGATAGTGCTGTAAAATGTTAAAGCTCCGTGGAAGAGCCTCATGTAAGCTATCACGGTTTCAGAGTTATTTCTGAAACAAGTGTTAAAGCATTTTATTAAATGCCTCACAGAGATAGCGCTATGGTTGGGTGGTAATAGATCCTGCTCAGAAAAGGTTCAAGCTTGTCCTGTTCTAAATGATGTTAGCTATACACCGCTCCAGTCAAACTTGCCTCACCCATCCTTTGACTCACTGACCCTATGTTGTTTTCTGAGCACGTTAGAATTCCCTTCTCTCCTTTCTTCCTGTAGGTTGAGCTTATTTGAATTAAAGCACCTATAATAACAACTTAAAGCATGTCGATCGTTGTGCTTTTTTTCATTCTCCAGTTTGCCCTGTATTTATTGTCAGGCTTCTGTTGTATCTCAGCTCTGTCAACATTCTAAGGTAAACTGGTTTCCTTAGGTGCTTCCAGTGACAACAGGATGCTTTACAAATAATTTTTAAAAAGAATTAATGATAGTCTTTTAAAATTTTTGTGAACTCAGCAATTGTGCAGTTTTTAGTTGTTGATAGGTATTTCAAGTTTTTCTAGGTCATCAAAGAAATGAAAATACTTTCAGAATAATCTTAAGTATTTTATTACATTATTTTATGAACTATAAATGTTTACTCTGCCCAGTACAGTGCCTTGAGTATAGTAGTTACCTTAAGTGTTTAGTGCTTGTCATTCACTTTCATTTTAAGTATTTTTTAAAATTTACTTAGTCTTGATATAACACTTTATTCATTATGCTTTCATCTAAGATATTCAGAGACCTCCTACCTTACCATTATGTCTGTAGTAGAGGATATTATGCAGTACAAAAGGACTTAGTGTATGGATAATTATGATGTCAATCTTTCCACATTTAGATCATTGACAGAGTGGTCGAGATCTTCAAAGCTCGACATTTTCAGTGCCCTGAACAAGTAATGTCATCAAATCATTGTTCACCAACAGGGTCCCCTCATCGAGTCGATGTAGGAGGAAGGACCAGATCGTGGTCCCCAGCGTCCCTCCTCCACAAAGGTAAGGAAGCCCACATATTCCAGTGACATGTGGTCCCATAGCCTATTTATTACAAAGTGTCACAATTAGTATCTAAATATAATCATTCTTCTGGGGAGTGCTGATTAAGGAAATTCAAAGATTCTATTCATTAACTGTTAATATCAATCAATATGGAAAGAAATATGAAAAGCAAGCAACTTTGTAACTGTAGATACTCTATACTGTTTTATTGTAAAGAGTTCAAAATCTTAAGGAAGATGCAGTTTTAAACCACATCACATTATTTGGCATATCTAGCTAGAATCCACTCGGTATAATCTTGTGGGATTTAGGTGTTTGGTCACGTAAGAAGAAGAAAAGAAGGGGCCAAAGATAGTATAGTGGATGAGGAGCTGGCTTTGCATGAGACCTGCCTGGATTTGTTCATTCCCCAGGAATGATGCTAATACAGTGCTAGGAATAAGTCCTGAGCACCACCAGGGATGCCCTCCCCACAAAAAATAAATAAAAAAGAAACCAGAAAAGATAAACAGTGATGGAGGTTTAAAATTATGACTAGTCATACAAAGTATATAAAGAATGCATGGGTCATGGGGAAATGGCTCCCCAAATCTGCAACTTCAGTTCTTATGCCTTGTAGAAAAATATCTACTTTAACCTAGATAAATACTAGTGAGTCAGCTTAACAGAATGATAGCTATGAAAATATTTGCTAAGAAGTATCTGTATAAGACACATCTTATGCACTAGCAATCTTAAGAAAATTTAAAACTCTTACAATGATACTTTTATAATTCCTTTTTAGTTAATAATTGAATGAGTTAGAGTTAGAAGGTTCAATTGTAATATTAATTTTAAATATAGATGCAACCATCTACTAAAAGTTGAGAGTTATCATATTTACAGGTTTAATTTATAAGATTATTAAACACTGGTGGGGGAGATAATACGGTGGGTAAAGCATCTTTCTGTGTTGTTGGTGATCACCGCATTACTGGGATGTGTCCATTAGTTGTTTGGACAGTCCTATGTCTGTCCCCATTACATACTGCCTTGCTTTATCGTATCTGCTGCAGCACCTGTCACTGCCAGTGTCCTTCTTCCATCGTTAGCCAGAGGCGTACTTATTTAAAGCAAAACAAAACTCTTAAACTTCACATTATGGAATTTTGTTTTTGTTTTTACTACAGTATCAATAAGATTACTGTTGTGTAGGATTATGGCATGTTAAGATATTCTATGGATCTTGCTCTTTCAGTCGGAATGTGGATCAGGGGCTTGAGGGACACGCTCTGCTACTGGACATTACAATACAATTAGTCGAATGGACAGGCATCGTGTGGCCGATGACCACTATTCTCCAGAAAGAGACAGGTAAATGTAGTTAAATACCTTTAGATCTTATAACCGCTGCCTTCAGGGAGAAGGTGTTACCCTAACGTGCTCATACAGAACATGGATATTTCTTTGTTTTTAAAGCTTTAAAAAATCTTTAAAGCTTTGTCTACTTTACCACCTAATCAAAAAATAATAAAGTAAATCCAACTTTTCCTTGGATAAGGAAGAGAAACATCTTTCTTTTGCAATTTTAGCCATTTATGAAATCAAGCCAGGTAAATTAATGAATCTACATTGCAGGTGATCATTATAACAACAATGAAAACATGGTTCATTACTTATATGTTATAACTATTATGTGTAAAAATTCCTAAGACAATGGGTTTTAAAGTCTACACTCAGTAGGGAAATCAGTGTGACCTTTTATCTGTTTTTTACATATGTTAAAGCAAGTCTATTTGTTCAGGAAGCAGATTAGAACTGATTCATGAAGAACTTTATATATTTTTAAGTCGAAAAATTATTTAACCCCATTATTCGTGGTTTGTTGATATGTAAAATGAAAATGATAAAAATATAAGTTTTCTCAAAACTGTCAACTGAGTTTGAGATTAGGATAAGGAAAAGCAGCTTAATTTATTCTTTACAGAGTAACGAAATGAGAACTAACTCAGAAGTCCTAAGGGATGCTTTCTAATCCAATTTGAGGAAAGATACACATTTCATTGTATTTCCAAATGTAGGATTATTCTTAATTCATATTCATAACTTTAACTGTGTCTTAGTCTTCTTTACAAAAGATTACAGAATGTCTTAGTATTTAAAAATATGAAACACATATTGGCTTTTGTATCTGATAGCTAAGAAGGAATTAGAATGTTATTGGATTAATGTTTATGTTAGTATCCAGTTACTGTTAATGTGTTTTATTTTTTTTAATATTTTTGTCTTTCTCATAGTGATTTGTGTCTTGAGGGGTAATTATAGACCTACTATAATTTGAAAGTGATGTTTTTCCAATACAATACTAATGAAAAAAAAGAGAATTATGTTGGCATCATTAGAAGTTGAATGAATTCATGTAAGGACAAATGAATAGGTATTTGTGTAAGCTAAAAGAATTTTTTATGTTTGTTATATATTAGAAATTATATATTTCACTAGATCCCATTCATTGCAACTTATGAAACTACAGGGAAGTCCGAAATGACTTCATTCCTTCATATTTTAGAATGTGGGCTTCTTTTTTTTAAGTGAAAAATGGTCTGAATATTTTTTATCAAGACAGTATGATCTAAATCTTATGAAATTTAAAATAAAATTAATCTTTAGAATTATACTAACAAATTAAAATTCTCTATTATATCAAACATGATATTTATTAAAATGATGATAAATATGATATTTTATTAAAATTCAAGGCAAATGACCCAAGGTTTAATGGCAAAATTTGCTATTAAGTTACTGGTGACTAGTCTTTGGTGATACAATCACCATTTTAAATGTCACATTAGTCTTATCATTTTATAACTGTGTTTCTTTATGGTTTCACAATAACGTTCAGGTATTTATACTTAAATTTGGGGGGAAGTAATCTATGTAGCATCATTCCTCTTTTTAGAGTGCTGTGGATTGCCAGACCACAAATGCTCTTCATTGTGCGATGGTTTAAATCCCTTTTGAAATAAACAACAGAATTTCACTTAGGCAGAACCATAAAATATTTTAGAACATGTTATTGTTTAGTTATCCAAATTAAAATCATGTTATATTCACATGGAAAATTAAAAATGAGGAGGGACTAGGAGCTAGAATATAGAATTTGTGTATGAGGCCCTGAGTTCTCTCCCCTGGCAACTCCTGAATGCCCAGACTCTGCTAGGGATAGTGCTGGAGGCCACCAGCATCATCACAGCTGGTCCAAGGATGCACTGGCAGCTAAGGATAGAACCATCTGGCCTAGTTAACCCAGTATCTCCAGGAGTGGCCCCAGATGCCTGGAGCTTCACTTAGGAGGTTTCCTCCAAATTCAAAAGTATAATTAAACATTGACTTCTTAATTTCTTTTTATTATTGTAAAATATTTTAATAAGAAATTGCTCGTGAAAGCATTATATTGATACTTTTATTTGAAAGGGAAGACTATGCTAGACCCCTTAAGCTAAATTTTCATAAGAAGTTTTGATGAAAAATAAAATAAGAGGTTTTCTTGAGATAATAAATAAGTAGGGTGAGTACTCATTGCTCTTTCTTGTCAGTAGAAATGGCATAATGGAGTGTAATAGTATTTTATTTAGTTTCTATGATATTTGTAACAGTACTTTGAATTAAGTACTTTGAATTAAGTGGAATTGATTTGGTACTTCCCAGCTGTAATACTTTGGGAAATTAATATCCTTGATATTGATATAAAATTCAAATATTAGTACCAACTTGACTTTGTTGTGGATAGATTAAAGGATACAGTGCCTACCACTGCATAGCTTGTACTCAAGTTGTGTGTTGCTCATAATCTATCCAAAAAAGACTTTGGATTATAAATAATTTGTATTTTAATGTGCTTATTAATTAAGCAGAAAAAAAACTCCATAAATTCAGGTGGTTTTTAAAAAGAGTTTTGGAGAATATGTATGACATGAATTAGACCTTGTAGAATGGGCATATTCAGGAGAGAACAAGAGCAAAGATATAAAAGAAAGCACATTTCCATGAAACACCAGGTACAACAAATGAAGGATTTGAGGATATGTTAGCAAGTTGTGTGTGAAGGTGATATTAACAGTGACTCCATTGGCTGAGGAGTGATGCTATTGAACGTTGACTAATAGAGACTTTATTTCTCTTACATATCACTATTATCGTTAGTTAACCCCTGTCCTATTTTAGGGGAAATAGATTCATTAACTAATTCAGAAACTTAGATGCAGGGATATTAGTTAAAATGATGAATTATAATGGGTATCTTTTCCTTTCTCTCATCTCTGCCAGCTCTTTGAATCATTGTTTTTCTGGTTAATTATGGTAACTGCCACAGCTGAACATAATTTTCCTGGGGCAAACTATCTGGCTTTAGTTTTATAAATTGGTCAGGAGCTTACTTATTTAAATGCGGCTATTATTAGAATAAGCATAAATATTATACAATGTCTTTATTCATAAAATATTCTGCACTATACGCCTTCATGCCTTTCCTGGAGCTCAAATGCAGTTTCTACATTTAATTCCATAGATTTTAGTATGCATTTAGCATAAAAATAATAAAATAGAATTAACTCTGGCAGAAGATAAATTACTGTCCTTTTTTTCTTCTATACATTCAATTGATACACTTAAATTCTAAAAAAAAAAATTTCCCTATTACTTGGGTTCTGGAATATGTCACATACTTATGTAATTTCTATGATTTTACCACACAGCCAAATACCAGAAAGTATCAAACATACTCGTAACCAGTATTAGTTCTTGCAGTTACCAACTATGAAGGACATAGGTTGTTAAAAGTTTGAAAATATAGAGAAAGTAAATGTTTAAAAGAGAGAAGTTACTTTATCAAAATAAATCAATATTTTATATTTTATATTTCAGGTAATTGTCCTCTATTCCTTTCAGGAATTATAAGCTAGCAAGCAATAATATTACAAAACAGAAAAGAAAGCATTATAGATTACTTATGGATGAAATATTTTATCAGTCCTTTTTTATCTAGGGGGGGTATTCACATCCAACGATACTCAGGGGTTACTTCTGGCTCTGCACTTAGGAATTACTCCTGGCAGTGCTCAGGGACCATGTAGGATGCCAGGGGATAGAACCAAGGTCAGCCATGTACAAGGCAAATGCCCTCCCTGCTGTACTGTCACTTTGGCCCCTTTATTAGTACTTTTTATAGCTAATTTTTGTGTGTCTGGTAGTACTTAATATACCAGAATATTCTGGTAGAGAGAATATTCATGGTAGTACTTAAGGGAGAATATTCATGTCCCATGCTTGCTCCAGGGACAGGAGCATCTACTTGCTCCTGTCCCTGGAGCAAGCAGATACCCCTAGGTTATACTTGCTTGTTACAGGACCTCATGGAGATGTTACTAGTGCCCACTCAGAGCAAATTGATGAACAATGGGAAGACAGTGATACAGTGATAGAGTGATTCATGGTAACTTAATATAATAGAAGGATAATTCATCAAAAAATACAACTTTGTGCCATATTTAAAGGCTTTTATTATTGTATGCAAATTAAAATGTGTCTAGGAATGTGTCTCGGTGGTAGAATGTACACCTTGTATACAGGAGTCCTTGACCACAGGGCTATAAAAAAGAGAGAATAATTAAAGTATGTCTAGAAATCAAGTATCTAGTTTAACAAGTATAATATTGTTTTTATCATTTCTTTAGTATCTGTAACTTTCATTTTCACCTCAATAATACAGTAATTTTTTGTTGTTTGTGGATTTTTTTCTATTACAGAAAATTAATGCTTGATTGGTGTCTAGAAACTTTCAGATTTTGTTAAATGCAACTTTAAGCATAATTTAACTTTATTAATTGTGCATATCCAATACAGTACTTATTGCTTAGGTTTCAAAATGTTCATTTTAGAAGAACAATAGACATGGTTTAGTAGAAAGTATAAATAAGATGTTTTGAAGTTGTGCCATGTGAATACATCAGAAGACATTGGGTTTATTTCTGAATCTTAAGTAGATTTAAAGAGCCTTGAAGTCATGTGGTTCATTTTCATATGATATTAATATACATAGATTTTTTAAATTTTGTAGTTATGCCCTGTATTTCTTGAGTTTCCTCCCAGTCATGTTTGGTTTCCATGAGGTGTTAGGGGTTGGACTTGGGCTCTGTCATGCAAAGCATGGGCTCTAGCTCTTTGAACTGTCTCTCCTACAGTAGAATATTTTTTCACATTTTTAATTAAAGAACATGATTTGATAGTTGAGTTTTTAGGCATATAATATTTCAACACCTAGGCTATCATTAGAGTCAACTTCCCTCCTCCACCCAGTGTTCCACACTCTCCAGCAAAAAATTTTTTTTATATTTTTAAACACACAAAGGAAACACCATCTGCACTTTTATGTTCATAGCAGCACTATTCACAATAGCCAGAATCTGGAAACAAACAGAGTGCCCGAGAACTGATGACTGGATAAAGAAATTTTGGTACATCTAAGCAATGGAATACTACGCAGCTGTTAGGAAAAATGAAGTTATGTAATTTGCCTATAAATGGACGGACATGGAGAGGATCAGGTTGAGTGAAATTAGCCAGAAGGAAAAAGACATATAGAGATATAGATATATATATATATATATATATATAGATATATATATATATTTCTTATACCAATATCCAAGGTCCAGGCAAAACATGGATCAGGAGGTCTTGTCAAAGGTGGAATCTACCACAAATGTGTGGACAAACGTGTGGGAGTCAGAGGTTAGGTAAGATGGAGAATGGAACAAGTGTGCTAATAGTTGTCGAAAGTGATAATACTAGCCTAGAACTGAGCATTGAATACAGGCAAAAAGATACCTGTGATAACCTCTAAATGTAAGTATTATAATCCACAGTGTGTAAGAGAAGGAAAAGAGAGAGAGAGAGAGAGAGAGAGAGAGAGAAAAGTGATAAAGAACCTGCCATAGAGGCAGGCTAGGGGGGGGAGGGGGGAAGGAATTGGGGACATGGTGGTGGGAAATGGGCACTGGTGGAGGGATGGGTGCTGGAACACTGCAAGACCAAAACCCAAACATGAACTCTTTTTGTAATTGCTACATCTCACGGTGGTAGTAAACAAACAAACAAACAAACAAATAAAAATTTTGAATTTTTTGGTATATTCTTATTTTTTTTCTAATATTTTATTATACCACCATGAGATATACAATTACAAATATGTTCATGTTTGGGTTTAGGTCATACAGTACCCCATCCCTCCACCAGTGCCCATTTCCACTATCCCCGATTCCCTCCCCTCTCTTAGCCTGCCTCTATGGCAGGTTATTTATCTCTTTTATCTCTCTCTCTTGCTCTCTTCCTTCTCTTACATATTGTGGATTGTAATACATACACTTCAGAGGTTGTCATGTGTATCTTTTGCCTGTATTTAATGCTCAGATCTAGGGTTGGTATTAGCACTTTCAAAAATTATTAGCACACTGTTCCCTTCTCTGTCTTACCTAACCTCTGACTCCCATACATGTGTGGTAATTTCCACCCTTTGACAAGACCTCCTGATCCATGTTTCGCCTTACCTCTGGATATTGGTATCATAATACACACACACACATATAATGCAAATAAATGCAGTCTCATTCTATATCTATCTTTTTTCCTTTTGGCTAATTTCACTCAACATGATCCTCTCCGTCCCCATCCATTTGTAGGCAAATTAGCTTTTCAATAATTCCTCAAATGGGACTATGACCATGTTAAGTTAAAAAGTATAACAAAACTGTTCGAACATATGCAGGTATGTTCTCCAGGAATGAAAAGTTGTATAAATAGGTGGACATGGAAATACATACATATTTACATACATGTATAGGTGAGATGTTGATAAGAGGTTGGCTTAAATCTGCATGGGGCTGGAACAATAGCACAGAGGTTTGTCTTGCATGCAGCCAACCAGGGTTCAATCCCCAGCATCCCATATGGTCCCCGAGCACCGCCAGTAGTAATTCCTGAGCGAATTACCAGGGTAACCCTGAGCATCATTGGGTGTGACCCCCAAAAAATATAATTCTGGAGGCAGAAATCTTTTATGATTTGCTGCTGGAAAGCCAGTTCATGTTAGAAGTCCTGAGAACCAAGATAACTGGAGTAAATTCCTGTCTCAGGGTTAGATCCTAAGATGACCAACTCAAAGCTGAGCTGAGGCAGGACAAAAAGGCAGAAATTGTTTTTTTTCTTTCTACTCTGTTTTCTCGGACCCTTACCATACTACAGGGTGCCCACTAACATTGAACAGGGCCCATCTACTGAATGCACTGATTCAAATCTGGTTTCCTTTGAAACTCTCTCAAAAGTCACACCCAAGCTTTAGCTTGTTATTTCACTCTAGAACATTCAGTCAAAATTTATTAAGTGGATCAGCCATCATGCATAAATATTTAAACTGGATGACTATTAAACACCAATGGGATATTTATTGTAGGCACCCTTGGGCTGTTGAATTCATCACCTATGATTTGCCATTCTGATGAGAAATGAAGTGGTGATTAATGGTAGTTCTGACTTGATGTTTTGACCAGACTAAATACAATATAATGGGGCTCAAAATAAAAATTACAGTTTGTCTTTCATATACATATATATTACCCTTAATTTCAGAGATTATTCATTTTTAACATAAGGTATTGGACATTATTTATATTAGCTTGTAAGCTAGGAATGCCTTTTGGTGTTTGTATTTCTTATGCTGCATAGGTTGATTGACTTAAATTTCCATTTCTGAAATGTTTCTATGAATATGTGTGAATCAGTACTCTGTGGTGACTAGTTTCACCCGGGATATAGTGTAAGTGATTTTACAACTCAATTTCAACAAAACGTATTTACTTGGGCCAGAGCAATAGTACAGTAGGGAGGGCATTTGCCTTGCATGCAGCCCCCCCTCTGTTCGATTCCTAGCATCCCATATGGTCCCCAAGCACCACCAGTAATGATTCCTGAGTGCAGAGCAAGGATAATGCCCCAATATTGTTCGGTGTAACCCAAAAAAGCCCCCGAAAATGTTTACTAGAGTCAGCCATTGTGTACAAAGAATAAAAAATAGAATCATTGGCCAGTGTTGTAGTTCAGCGATGAAGGTGCTTCTCTTATCTGCAGCTGATCCTGGTTCAGCCCCCTGCACCTCTAGGAACAGTGCCCCCCTCCAAAGCACAGGGCCAGGAGTAACCCCCCAAACACTGCCTTGTATGGCATCACAGAATTATTGGGGTCTAGATATGCAGTGATTTAAAGAATTATACAAACTAGTTATATAATATACCAATAACTATACAATATACGAGCTAATTAAAACCTTAGAAGACAGTAAATCTGATGCATGATATTGCTATGAATTTGTTTGCTTGAGTATATTAGAAAATGCTTCACAGAGAAACTAGACTCAATAGAATTTTGGAAGACAATGAAGTGGAGATGGGGGAAACATGGGCATTCCTGACCAGTGATGAATGTGAGCCAACTCCTCAGGGAAGTCTAGGACATATTTAGTTATGCCTTAGCCTGGAACTGCTTAGACAAAACACTGTAGTATGGGAGATGAGAAAAGAAAGGATTTGAAGGCAGAGTTGATTAGAATTAATTTGCTTGACATTTTAAAGACTATGCCCTTTTCTTTTCTGGTTTGTGTGTGTGTGTGTGTGTGTGTGTGTGTGT
>JAJIBD010009790.1:0-27174 GCA_021461705.1 Cryptotis parvus
AACCTCCCACGGCTGAAACAAGAAGACCTCCAATACTGAATAAGCTTATCACCATTGAGGAAACAGAAACAGTAATTAAAAGTCTGCCCCAAACACAAAAGCCCAGATCCAGACAGATTCCTAGTGAACTCTACCAAACCTTCAAGGAGGACCTACTGCCAGTCCTTTTCAAGCTCTTCCAAGAAATAGAAGAAACAGAAACACTCCCAAACAGCTTCTATGAGGCACATATCACCCTGATACCCAAAGCAGGGAGAGACAACACAAAGAAAGAAAACTACAGACCAATATCCCTGATGAACACGGATGCTAAGATCTTCAACAAAATACTAGCAAACAGAATCCAAAGACTCATCAAGAAGATTATACATCATGACCAAGTAGGATTCATCCCGGGAATGCAAGGATGGTCTCAACATTCGCAAGTCAATCAACATAATACGCCATATCAATAAGGGAAAAAATAAAAACCATATGATCCTATCGGGTAGACGCAGAGAAAGCATTTGATAAGATCCAGCACCCGCTCATGATTAAAACCCTCCAGAAAATGGGAATTGAAGGGACTTTCCTCAAGATAGTTACAGTCATCTACAAAAGCCCACAGCGAGCATCATTCTCAATGGGGAAAAGTTGAAAGCCTTCCACGTGAGATCAGGGACAAGACAAGGTTGCCCACTCTCACCTCTTTTATTCAATATAGTACTGGAAGTACTTGCCATAGCAATCAGAGAAGAAAAAGGACATCAAGGGGCATCCAGATAGGCAAGGAAGAAGTCTAGCTATCATTCTTTGCAGATGACATGATATTATACCTAGAGAACCCTAAACTCTCTACCAAAAACACCTAGAAACAATAGACGCATATAGTAGAGTGGCAGGATACAAAATCAACACCCAAAAGTCAGTGGCTTTCCTATATACATATAACGAAAGAGAAGAAAGGGATATTAAGGAAACAATTCCATTCACAATTGTGCCACAGAAAATCAAATACCTAGGAATCAACCTACCCAAGTGTGTAAAGGACCTGTACAAGGAAAACTACAAGACACTGCTCCAAGAGATAAAAGAGGACACAAGGAAATGGAAACATATTCCCCTGCTCATGGATGGGGAGAATCAACATTGTCAAAATGGTAATATTCCCTAGAGCTCTGTACAGATTCAATGCAGTCCCTATAAACATACCCATGACATTCTTCAAAAAAATTGACCAAATACTCCTGAAATTTGTATGGAACAATAAACCCCCAAGGATAGCTAAAGCAATCCTCGGGAAAAAAGAAGATGGGATGCATCACCTTTCCCAACTTCAAACTGTACTACAAGGCAGTAGTAATTAAAACAGCATGGTATTGGAATAAAAACAGACCTGTGGACCTATGGAATAGAATTGAGTATCCTGACACCCAACCTCAAACACATGATTATTTAATCTTTGATAAAGGTGCAATGAGTCTAAAATGCAGTGAGGAAAACCTCTTCAACAAGTGGTGTTGGGAAAACTGGGCAGCGACACGTAAAAAAATGAATTTGGACCTGTGTCTAACACCATGCACAAAAAATCAGATCAAAATGGATTAGAGATCTGAATATCAGACTTGAATCCATAAAGTACATTGAAGGAAATATAGGAAAAACCCTCCACGACATTGAAGTTAAAGGCATCTTCAAAGGTGAAACATCACTATCAAAGCAACTAGAAGAAAGGATAAACATATGGGACTACATGAGACTAAAAAAGCTTCTGCACCTCAAAAGAAACAGTGACTAAGATACAAAAGCAGTCCACAGAATGGGAAAGAATATTCACCCAATACCCATCTGATAAGGGGTTAACATCCAGGATATATCAGGCACTGGTAGAACTTTACAAGAAGAAGACAAACAACCCCATCCAAAAAATGGGGGAGAAGAAATGAACACAAACTTCAGCAAGGAAGAAATTCGAATGGCCAAAAAACATATGAAAAAATGCTCATCATCATTTATCATCAGAGAGATGCAAATCAAAACAACAATGAGATACCACTTTACACCACAGAGACTGGCACATATTCAAAAGAGCAAGAACAACAAGTGCTGGCGTGGATGTGGGGAAAAGGGGACACTCATCCATTGTTGGTGGGAATGCCGGGCTGGTACAGCCTTTCTGGAAAAACAATATGGACTTTCCTTCAAAGACTAGAAATCGAACTCCCATTTGACCCAGCCATACCACTCCTGGGAATCTCCTCTGGGAAACCAAAAATACGCAGCGGAAACACCATCCCTACTTTTATGTTCATAGCAGCATTATTCACAATAGCCAGAATCTGGAAGCAACCAGAGTGCCCAAGAATCAATGACTGGATAAAGAAGCTTTGGTACATCTACACAATGGAATACTATGCAACTACTAGGAAAAATGAAGTTATAAAATTTGCCTATAACTAGAACAGTGTATGACCAAAACCCAAATATGAACTTTTTAATTGTATATCTTTTTTATTTGTATATCTCACGGTGGTATAATAAAAATACTTAAAAACAAAAAAACAAATAAACAGAATCAGAAATAAAAAGAGTGACAAAAAAAATTTGCCTATAAATGGATGGACATGAAGAAGATTATGTTGAGCGAAATTAGCCAGAAGGAGAGAGACAGACACAGAATGACTACATTTATCTGCATAACATAAATATATATGTACATATTAAGATACCAATATCCAAGGTCAAGTGAAACATATATCAGGAGGTCTTGTCAAAGGTGGAAATTATCACAAACGTGTGGTAGTCAGAGGCTAGGTAAGACAGAAAAAGGAACAGTGTGCTAACAATTGTTGAGGGTACTAATGCCAACCTAGAACTGAGCATTAAATAGAGGCAAAAAGATACACATGACAACCCTTTAATGTATGTTCTGTAATCCATAGTCTGGAGGGGAAGGAAAAGAGAAAGAGAGAGAAATGGAAAGAAATAAAGAACCTGCCATGGAGCAGGGCTGGGGGAGCGGGGAGGGAACCGGGGACGTTGGTGGTGGGAGATGGGCACTGGTGGCGGGATGGGTGCTGGAACACTGTATGACCAAAAACCCAAATATGAACTTTTTAATTGTATATCTTTGTAATTGTAAAAATAAAAAAATTTTTTAAAAAAAGAAATGTGGTAAAGGTGCTGGAATGATACACAGCGGGGAAGGCATTTGCCTTGCATACAGCCATTCTGGGTTTGATCCCCAGCATGTCATATGGTCCCCAAGCACTGCCAGGAAAAATTCCTGAGTGCAGAGCCAGTAGTAACCCCTCAGCATCGCTGGTTATGACCCCAAAAAGCACACACACAAAGACACAGACACACACACACAGATACACACACACAGAGAAAAAAAAAAAAAAGTTAAATTTCTCTCATCCCCCCACCTCCAATGATCCAATGGGCATGACTATGAGCTGTGCAGATGTCATTCACAACCAACCAAGAGCCAGGACTGATAGCAACTCCGGGAAGAATGACCAGAGACACAACTACTACAGCTTCTTCCTGTGGCGTGCTGTGAAGTTGCCACACGACATGTTAACAAAACCACCCAGTGAGCGTCAGGTCTATGTCAGTACCTTTCCCATATATATGTTGCAAACAGCCAGCTATGAGAGTTGATGTGGGGATAGGGAATGGTGGGGGGGAATGGTAGCATTTGGTGGCAGTAGGGGCGCACTGGTGGTGGTACTGGTGTTGAACAATGAATATGACAATTGTACTGCGAAGAAATCTGTAAATCACAGTGTTTAAATAAAAATAAATGAATTTTTTAAAAAAAGAAATGTGGTAAATTGGGGCTGGAGTTAGGACATATGCCTTGCATGCAACTGATCTGGGTTTGATCCCTGGCACCAATTATGGTCTCCTGAAATTGATCCCTGAGCAAAACCTGGGCACAGCCAAGTGAGTCCTGCCTCGAAAGAGAGAGAGGGAGGGAGAGTATGTGACACATTTATTTGTAATATATTATGGTTTTTTTTTATATACCACCATCTTTGCTGGTTCATGCTCATCATTTCTTTCATGTGGGACAAGTTTGTTTTTTTGCTTTTTTGGGTCACACCTGGCAATGCTCAGGGATTACTCCTGGCTCTGCACTTAGGAATCATTCTTGGCGGTGCTTGGGGGGACCATATGGGATGCCGGGGATTGAAGCCGGGTTGGCTGTGAGCAAGGAAAAAGCCCTACATGCTGTACTTCACACCTTTCTTGTCCTTAAACAGTTCCAAATCCACAATTCTAAGAAGTAGTAACCATCCTAGTACCTAAATATTAAAAAACAATACATAAATACTGTGCAGTGTCTGCATTATAAGTAAAAGATTGCAATAATAATCTTTATGATATAGAAACCTGATTATACATAACAGTCAACATAAATGAGGCATTAATTAATTATTGAAAATATGTAAAATTCCTTGTCAAGCTAGGAGTAACATACCTTTCTCAATCTAACAGAGGGCAGACATAAGCACCATGGGTGGAGACAGTTTCCTGTAAAGCAGAGCTCTGATTATGCAGTCAGAGTGACTTTCTTCTCTTCTTTATAATGAAAATAAAGGGTTTTGTAAGTGAAGCTTTATTGAGAATTGGAATAAAGCAGTATAATAAAGGGAACTTTAAATGAGGCAGAATTGGTGAGGAAGAAGTATTAGCAGAATATACATCAAAATATATGAAGATGTCAAATAAAACATTACACAGAATGTCAGCCAAGTAGTCCTTATCATACTCCTTAAAACAGAGAACAAAATATTCAAATGCTTCTATTGAAGACAGGGATAAAATGAAAAAACTAATATGCCTACTCTCATAAAAATTCAGTTTCGCCTATCAAAAAGTACTGATGGATTTCAACATAAGAGCAAAAGTATTAAATCCATTTGAGAATTATCTATGATAGTTTTTGCTTCTGAAATGGTTTTTTGGGGGAGACATAGGGGAGTATTTTAGGGCCACAGCAGCATGGTCAAGTAACTCCTGACTCTGTACTCAGGAATTACACCTGGTTGAGCTCAAGGAACCACTGGGGATTGCAGGAATCAAACCCTGATTGGCCATGTGTAAGGCAAGTACTCTAACTGATAGTATCACACCAGCCCTGAAATGTTTTTATAACACAGTTTGAAATTAGTAGTGCTAAAATCCAAAGGCTGTGTAAACCAGAAATGCATTACGTGTAAATCTTAATGAGAATGACATAATGATTAGTGAAAACAAATTAATGTCTTTATAAAATTAATGACAGGAAATTTTTGATGTTTAAGCAAAAAGTGGACCTCTATTCACTATTTACTGAATGGTAAGAATGTTTCATAAGAATAGCCACGTCCACCTACCCACATACCAAATTTCTGCAGGATGGATATGTCATTCCCAACATTCTCCCTTCTGAAATCCGACATGCCATTTCGTCAGTTAAGAAGGGAACAGCATCAGACCCAGACAAGATCAAACCCGAACACCTGAAGAATCTGCCGTCAGTTCTCATCAATACACTGACTCGACTCTTCACACGCTACCTGACCGAATGTAAGGTGACCTCCCAATGGAAACCTAGCAGGACAGTTCTACTGTTCAAGAAGGGAGACATCCACGACATTGGCAACTATCGCCCCATCTGCCTGTTGTCCGTCAGATACAAACTGTTCACTTGAGTCATCCTGAACAGGATTGGCAGAACATTAGATGAAGAACAACCATGCGAGCAGGCTGGCTTCCGAAAAGGATTCAGCACAATCGACCATATCCACACGATAACCAAACTCATTGAAGTCTATAGAGAATTCAAGATGCTGCTCTGTCTCACTTTCATTGATTTAAAGAAAGCCTTTGATTCTGTGGAGACTGAAGCAGTCATAGAAGCCCTAGTCAAACAGGGCATTCAAACCCAATGCATAAAAATCCTTCGTGAACTATATCACGGTTTCACCACTAGGATCTCACCATTCTACAAAGACGTGATCATCAATGTCAAAAGAGGGGTTCGACAGGGTGAAACCATTTCAACAAAACTCTTCAGCGCCACCCTCGAAATCATTATGCGACAATTAGAATGGGAAAAAATGGGAGTGAAGATAGATGGCTGGCAACTACACTACCTACGCTTCGCTGATGACATCATTCTAATAACACCAAACATCAGCCAAACGGCACAAATGCTGGCAGACTTTGACTGACAATGTGGAAGGATAGGTCTACAGCTGAATCTCAACAAAACTATGTTCATGAGAAATGAACTACTTGCAGAGGCCCCATTCACTCTCAATGGAACAAACATCTCTGAATGCAACAGCTATGTGACCCTAAGTCGAGAAGTCAACATGATGAACAACCTGAAACCTGAGTTGCGCAGGAGGAAAAGAGTGGCATGGACTGCTTTCAAAAACATTGAAACAATAGTCAAAAGAACAAAGAACCTCCGGCTATGGGCACACCTCTTTGACTACACCACTCTCCCTGCATTGACATACGCCTCAGAGACTTGGGCCTTACGAAAGCAGGATGAGAATACCATTTGGGTCTCCTAAAGAGGAATCGAAAAGAGCCAAGCTTGGAATATCACGCCTCACTCAAATGAGAGAGGGAATCCGGAGTTCAGACCTCCATCACTATTCTAAAATCAAGGACACTGTCTCATCTGCCAGAACATCGAAAATCAGATGGGCTGGTCATATAATGCGATCTGGAGATGACTGTTGGTCTAGAGCCTTTACCAATTGGATCCCACGGGACACCAAAAGATCTCGTGGCCACCCACCTGCAAGATAGTCAGACTTCCTTATCAGGACCCTAAACAAACAGTTCAAGCTCTTAATATCCCCGAAACAGACAGATGCCATTAGGCTACACTGGCATGTGATAGGGTCAAATGGAAATATTACTGGTGCCCGCTCGAGCAAATCGATGAGTAATGGGATATCAAGTACAAGTGATCAAAGAATGTTTCACTGCTGTGATATTTGGTAAAGAAACGAGATTTATGTATCAATTATAATGCTACTTTTAAGCAAATCCCTCAAATTCAGATTTAGAGGAGGTGCCTCCTGAGCAATGCTCAGGGACCAAGGAGCCTTGCAATATTCAACTTGGCTCTGTGGCATTATAATGCTTCCTGTTCCTAGAAAAGTTGGGGCAACAAGGGTACAGTCAGAGGTATTGAAGTTCTTGTACAACCATGTAAAACTGGGAGACTTATGCATGCATGATAGACATGAAATTCAGCCCTTTGACCTATCTCCCTAACCCCTTCATTTCAGTTTTAACTAGAATTTAAATAATTAGCCAAAACTGTTCTTCATATGGTGAGTCTACATTTCATCACTGAGGTGCACCCATATGAGGACAGCCACACCTACCTGTTTAATTATTGAACCTATCCAATACTTACAAAGCAAGAGTAAGAAAAATAAAATGGGATGCTTTGCATTATATAACCTCACTTTGTTACTTGGAAGTGTTGCAATATATGCCCAAATGAGCCCTGGGCCTTACCTTACCCAAAGCCTCTACATCTGCTAAAAGCCATCTGCATTTTGCCTGAGGCTTTCTCCTGTGGATCACATTGGTAGGTCAGGAGCAGGATTGGATCTGTGACTCTTTGGAATTGCAGAATATTCTTATCATGGGTCTATGCTAGGGACACACATGTAGTTTTACTAGAAAGACCCTGGCAACATTTGGATCCACCATGATATAATCAGCCCTGCTAGATCAAAGAGCCATGCCAGTCCTTGACAAGAGAATGTGACTCAGTAAAACTAAAGGCAAAACGAGCAATACTGTGCTGAAACAGATCAGACCTTGTGGAAGTTTAGAGATAATAGCTGGTTATAGATAGACAGACAGACAGACAGACAGACAGACTGTCTGACTGATTGATTGATGACAGACTGACTGACTGATTGATTGATGATATATAATATTATGTTGTTCTCCGTAAATTAAATCCTGAGTTGCATTTCATCTCAGGTGTCCTCCCCCATCTCTACAATTGTCTTTTCAGGAGCTTGTAAGGCAAGATCCGGCTCTGGCAAATTAGTGGTTTTTTTTGTTTTTTTGGGTTTTTTTTTTTTTTTTTTTGCTTTTTGGGTCACACCTAGCAATGCTCAGGGGTTTCTCCTGGCTCTGCACTCAGGAATTACTCCTGGCGGTCCTCGGGGGACCATATGGGATGCCGGGGATCTAACCCAGGCCGGCATGAGCCGGCCACGTGCAAGGCAAACACCCTACCCGCTGGGCTATTGCTTCGCCCCTGGCAAATTAGTATTTGTAAGATCTGTTCAGGTGAGCACACCTGGAGATTTGCATTTAATGTGCTGGGTTTTGGGCCCTTTCTGAGATCCATCCTTCTGATCAGACCAGAGGCAAAAAGTTTATAAGAATAAGCTTGCTTGCTTTCTCTGTGTGCCTGCCTTCCAACTTGGGTCTGGTCTCCCACCTGAGCACATGGTCTGGGTTCAGTGTCCATTGTGGCTAAGAATCCTGACCTGATCACATTGTCTGAGTTTAGTTAGGAATTGGAAGTTTGGGGTTTTCCTGACCTTGGATTGTATCACCAGAACTTAATTAAGTAAAGCTTTTTAGAACTTTGCTGGATTCGTGAATTTCATCCATCACCAGCCACTGGTCCTTCAAGGGAAATCTCTCCCTGATACTGCAAGGAAACTCAGCTGTTCCCTGACACTCAAAAGCTATTCCTAATTCTGTGCTTACAGAGTCATTCTTGGCAGTGATCAGAGGACTTTTAAAAAAATTTTTTATTATAACACCGTGAGATATACAATTACAAAGACGTTCATAAGATGTTCATATTTGGGTTTCAGCCATACAGTGTTCCAGCACCCATCCCTCCACCAGTGCCCATTTCCCACCACCAATGACCGTGATTCCCTCCCCACCCCCAGTCTGCCTCTATGGCAGGTTCTTTATTTCTTTCTCTCTCTCTCTCTCTCTCTCTCTCTCTCTCTCTCTCTCTCTTCCCTCCTTTCCACATTGTGGATTACAATACACAGATTAAGACTTTGTCATGTGTATCTTTTTGCCTGTATTTATTGCTCAGTTCTAGGTTGGTATTAGCACTTTTGACAATTCTTAGCACACTGTTCCATTCTCTGTCTTACCTAGCCGATCAGAGGACTTTTTGAGGTGCCACAAATCTACCCCCAGGTTGGTCACATGCAAGACTAGTATCTTACCTCATGTACTATCTCCTTAGACCCATTCCCCAATTTTAAACTATACTATAAAGTTGTGTTAATCAATACCATAATATATTGGAAGAAAAGGACATGGGTTTTTTGGCCTTTACTGAGATCCATCCTTCTGGATGGGCCAGAGGCAAAAGGGATATAAGAAGAAGCTTGCTTGCTTTCTCTGCTTGCCTGCCTTCCAACTTGAGTCTGGTCCTCCACCTGAGCACATGGGTAAAACCAATGAACTAGAATTGAGATACAAATGTCAAAGGATCTAGATACATTAAGTAGAGGAAGAACAGTCTCTTCAGCAAATGGTGTATGGAAAACTAGATAACCACAAGACCTTCTCCCCTCCCAAGAAAAGAAAAGAAACACTCGTTTCTGTTCTGTGACATATACAAAGAATAACTTAAAAGAGGTTTAAAAGGTCTCACTTTAAACCAGAATTAATAAACTACATCAAGGAAAACATAATCAGAACTCTCCATTATGTCTATCTCAGAAGGCTCTTCAATAATCAACTCCATTAGCAAAGAAAACAAAAGTAAAAATAATAAATAGCCCTATCACTTCATCATTTGATCACTTGACATCCCGTTAAATCAATGAAGGTGAGACAGAGTGGCATCCTGAACTCCCTACAAACTTCAATGAGTTTAGTTACCGTGTGGATATGGTCAATTGTGTTGAATGCTTTTTGAAAGCCAGCTTGCTCTCGTGGTTACCCTTCATCTAATGTTCTGCCAATCATGTTCGGGATGACTCGAATGAAAAGCTTGTAGATGACAGATAATAGGCAGATGGGGCGATGAAAGAGGCATCGGTGGTATTGGTGTCCTTGTCAACACGAACATGGCCACGAACATTGATTCATTTGAATGCCTAACAAACCGAATAGGACGATTACACTTAAGAGATGTGGCCCACTGCCAGCAGTTTCTATCTTCGTTGTCTATGCACCAACATCTACATACAAGGAAGAAGAAACTGAGAAATTCTACATGGAACTGGAGGAGTTCTATAAAAAAGATCACACCTTCTACAAGATCATAGTCGGTGATTTTAATGCCAAGATAGGACCGAGAAGATTGGCCGAAGAACTCCACATCAGGACCCATGGCCTAGAATGGAACGAACAGGGTGAGAGACTATCTGAATTCATCATGTCCACCAAGACAATTCATGGGAACTCCACAGTTCCAGAAGGCTGAATCGAAACATTGGACATGGGAATCCCCTGGTGGACAGTTCCACAATGAAACTAACCACATCATCTTCAATTGATGGTTTTGCCTGACCGATGTCGCTGTCTTCCCAAAATTCCAAACAGGATCATACCACCATCTCCTTCGTGCAAAATTCTACTTCACACAACAGGGAGAAAAGGCTGCAAAGTTTAAGAAGAGAACTCCCAGAACGACCACCAACTGGGAACTCTTTGGCACCACTGCAGCAGCATGGAAAGATACCATCATTGATGACATCGATGAAGGATACAATCGACTGGTTCAGCACCTCCATGATTGTGCGAAGAATGCCAAGAGAGAAAAAAAACACAAAGGACGCCTGTCTTAAAAACTCTCGAGCTCATTCGCCAAAGTGGCAAGGCGCGAGCCTCAGGCGACCAAATGCTAACATCCAAGCTTGCAAAGTAGTGCAGAGAAGCGATAAAGGAAGACCTAAAACAGAAGAGCAGAAATACTGGAAGATGCAGCAAAAGCTGGGAAAAGCATTTCCAACGCTCGCCTGTCCTTCGCCAACTATAAGACCAAGATGACTGCCCTCCAACGTCCTGATGGATCTATCACATCTTCCAGAAAGGCAATGGAGAAGATTATCTATGCATTTTACTCAGATCTCTTTGATAGCCATGTCCACCTGCCCACTTACCTACCAAATTCTGCAAGATGAATATGTCGTTCCCAACGTTCTCCCTTCTGAAACCCAACATGCCATTCCGTCAGTAAAGAAGGAAACAGCACCAGGCCCAGACAAAGTCAGACCCTAACACCTGAAGAATTTGCCTACAGTACTCATCAATATGCTGGCTCAGCTCTTCACACACTACCTGTCCGAATGCAAGGTGCCCCTCCCACTGGAAAACCAGCAAGACAGTTCTACTGTTCAAGAAGAGAGACATCCATGACATTGACAACTATCACCCCAAATAGCCTTATCAAACTAAAATTTTCTGTACTTAGAAAATATGGTGGAAATAAAATGTTTTTTTAACCTTGTTACTCTTTACTGACTATAAAGAGGTATTTGCACCCCATACGTCTAAGAATGGGCTAATGGCCAAAGTGCATGAAGAACTCATGTCCAATGACAAAAACAAAGCCAAAAACCCCATAAAAATGAAAAAGATGGACGAAGAGATAGTAAGGCACTTACCTCACATGTGTCTGACCCAAGTTCAATTCCCTGTGTCCCATGTGGCCCCTAGAGCACCACCAGGAGTGATTCCTGAGAGCAGA
The DNA here is from genome assembly GCA_021461705.1 of Cryptotis parvus. Taxonomy (NCBI): domain Eukaryota; kingdom Metazoa; phylum Chordata; class Mammalia; order Eulipotyphla; family Soricidae; genus Cryptotis; species Cryptotis parvus. The sequence goes on from JAJIBD010009790.1 coordinate 11,702, forward strand.
CCTAGGAATAAGCCCTGAACATCACAGAGTTTGCCCGTCCAAAGCAAAACAAAACAAAATTTTAAAAAATTGAATAAGGAACTGAACAGAAACTTCCTCCAATAAGATAATACAGAAGCAGAAAGACGTATGAAAAACCGTTATCAGTAAGACAAAAATCAAAATGAGACACCATCTCACACCATTAAGAATGGCCTCAATCAAACAGAATAGAAACAGCCTGTGTTGGCAGGGATGTGGTTTTATTTAAAAAGGACCTTCATTGACAATTGATAGGAATATTAATCTCTATGAAAAACAGTATGGACAAGGGCTGGAGCGATAGTCCGGTGGATAGGGCATTTGCCTTGCACACGGCCAACCCTGGTTTGATCCCTGGTATCCTATATGGTCCCCTGAGCACCACCAGGAGTAATTCCTGAGTACAGTGCCAGGAGTAACCCCCTGAGTATTGCCAGGTGTGACCAAAAACAAAGTTGGAGAATTTTTTAAATTATAAATAGAACTCCCATATGACCCAATGATTCCATTCTTAGCATCTATTCCAAGAACATTATCACAAGAAAAAATATTTTTGGGTGGGTGGGAGGGGGTGTGGGTATACTGGTGGTGTGGATGGGGCACAGGTGGAGGGATGGGTGCTGGAATACTGTATTACCAAGAACCAATTATGAACACCTTTGTAACTGTTTCACTGTGGTATAAAAAATTTTTAAAAATATATTTTTACACTCATGTTCATTTAGTATTATTTGCAGTAGACAAAAAACTGGAAACAACCCAAATATCTTATGAGAGTGAATAAAAAAGTTTGGTAAAGCAGGAGGCAGGTCTCCATCACTGTGCCCACTACTTCAGGACTAAGGCCCATGGTGTCAGCTTGTGGTCTGCATACACATCTGTGGACCATGCTCCCCAGTCTGCTGTCCCCCCAGTTCCTGGCACTGCTGCAGAGGAGCCCATGCTGCAAATTCTATATATGGTTGTGAAGCTACTATCCCTCTGGACCCCTGTGTCTGATGCTTCCTTACCTAGCGAACTACTTTGGGAACCCAAACTCTCAGGCACATGCTCTTGCTGAGAGAGTGAGACAACCATGTAACGTACTAGACATAAAGTACATTGCTGTATGATCTTACCAGGCTCATTGGGGGTAATCCTGGTGAGATCAATTTCACTAATAGGGCTACTGAATCAACAACACAGTAACTAAAGGGATGGTTCTATTTGTCACAAGAAAAGGCAAGTATCAACAATTTAATTTTATATTTTGGCGGTTCTAACATTTACCTCATTATACTGACTGTAGACCAAATAGGTTTCACAGAAACCTTGTTTTCTTTCTATCATTGATCTTCCTCTTTCTCTATCAGAAGTATATATATCTTTATAACTTTACATATTATTTTAATAATTTGTCTATTTTTAAAAAATGACATTGTGCTGATTGGAGAAATAAACGTTTGTTCTCTATTTACACTGACTTTACGAAAGACTTTGGGAATTCCAAACATAGTTGAGAATTTTGTTGTTGTTTTCTCTTTTGAGGTCACACCTGCTGATGCTCAGGGATCACTCCTGGCTCTGCACTCAGTAATTTCTCCTGGTGGTGCTCGGGGGACCATATAGGATGCCAGGGATCAAACCCAGGTCAGCCTTGCACAAGGCAAACACCCTACCCATTGTTCTAGTGTTCCAGTCCCACAGTCGGGAATTTTGAAGACAACTAGTTTCCATGTATGACTCAGTTTGCCTGTATATCTCTTCTTTGAACAATATTTGAGTACCTCCCTCATTGAGTTTCCACTGTAGTAGGGAAATAGAAAAGAAGTAAACAAGTAGAAATATCAAGGAAGAAACTTCTTTGTGTGTCTACTATGAACGTAATTTTAAGGAGTTGCTCTTAAGCAAGGTCATGGTTTCCAGTCATAGTAACACCTAGGGATAAGGAGCTATAAGTGTGAAAGCCCTTAATACCAACCTAGAACTGAGCATTAAATACAGGCAAAAATGCACATGATGGCCTCTAAGTGTATTGCAATCCACAATATGTAAGAGAAGGAAAAGAGAGAGAGGGAGAGAGAAATACGTAGACCCTGACTACAGACCTGAGGTTACCAAGCCCTACAGGTGGGAGCAGAGCTTGGAGGACAGAGAAGGAAGAGGTGGATCAGAGGTTATGGGGGTGGGGGGGTAGAGCTTGAAGGAGAAGGAAGAGGTATACCACCAATGTACCTAAAAGACCCTGTTATGCCCCTGTTACCTCCTATCCACCTCTTCTTTCTTTCCTCCCTTAATTTCTTTTATTCCCTGTACTTCTTCCTAAACTCTAGGGTCTAGTGTGATCTAGGTATCCCCTCTAATACCTTATATGCTCTCATCTTTTTATTCTAAATACCATAGACATTTGGAGTGGAGTTTTGGGCAGTGCCCTTTCCTCTGCCTCCATGCCAGTTGCCCCAAAGAGAGAGACCCACCCACACCAGACTCAGCTAATTTGCAACCCCGGAAGAGATCCAGACCCATCCACTTCAGACCCACAGCTGTGCTGCTCGGCCGGCCCCATGTGGAAGCAACCTATGGAGCTGACCTCCCGTTAAGGGGCTCGGCCAGCCCCTGGCCGAGTCCAACATTGCTCCAAGGGTTTGCTCTCATGGGCTGGGGGAGAGACCACACTAGCCGGACTTGGAGTGGAGCTTTGGGCCCTGCCCTTTCCTCCCGCCTCCATGCCAGTTGCCCCGAAGAGAGAGAGACCCACCCACGCCAGACCCACAGGTTCCTTTGGCGCGCAGTCACGTCACAGCCGCACAATATTTTTAGAGAATGCTGATTTTAGGATAAGTTCTTTCCCAAGATCTTTCACATTTATACATTGTATACAGTTCTAGACAGGTTCTAACTGATATCAGTAAGCCTAGCAAGAAGCCAGAGCAAACCACACATCATGCAGTCAGTCATTCTCAACATCCAGACTCCATAGGTCCTCAGAGCTCCATCCAAGAGAAAACCTGATCTTCCCACTTTAAGTTTCATCAGTAAATGCTCGAGATGAGAGCCTTCTACTGAGACTATACCACCTACACAGCAAAGCCTGGCAAGCTACCCATGTTTTATTTACTTGCTATGCCAAAAACTAGTAACAATTATGGACCTCAGTTCCATGACCTGAAGAATGGTTTGGGCTCCTCCTGTCCCTGGAGCAAGTAGATGCCCTTGGGTTACACTTGCTTGTGACAAGACTAATGGAGATGTTACTAGTGCCCACTCGAGCAAATCGATGAACAATGGGAAGACAGTGATACAGTGATACCATAGATAAGTGAGATCATCCTGTTGTTGTTCTCTGTAAAGGGACCCCAGAGGCCCAGCAGGTTTCCCAACAGTATTAAAGGCAAAGGGACATCCAAAGCAGCAGATGCCAGGGCCCACCAGGGTGCCCAACATTACTCACAATCCAATAAGATCCCCGGCCTGTGGTAGGGGCCTACGACTGCTCTCTCCAACCGATGGATGAAGGAACAAGACCACAGGCTCGTGAAAGTCTGAAGCCCTCTCCTTTTTAATCTCTCTTCTCTCACTCACTCCACCTCATTCCAGGGACCTCTCCCCTTAATCTTTCCTCTCAGCAGACCCCTCTTACTCTCTCTTCTCATCTGATCTCTCTCTTCCAGTGCACTTCTTTCTCTCTCAGGCCCCCTCTTTCTCTGTACCTCTCTATTTCGAACTCTCTTCACAGTTCTGTCTTCAGGGCCTCTCTCAGGGGCTCTCTCTTCAGACCCTCTCTTCTTTCTTCTCTCTCCATCTTTTTCTGTCTCTCTGTTTCTTTGCCTTGTCTTGGTTTCTCTGTCTTATTTCTGCTTCTCTATTTCTTTTTTCTCTTTCTCTCTCTTAGTCTCTCGATTTCTTTATCTATTTCTTTGTCTTTTTTTCTCTTCCTCAGGACCTTTCTTCAGGTTCTCTACTTTCTTTCTCTTTCAGGCAGCATAGTCAGCCCTAGTCCTGACCCTGGAACTCCTGCCCTGGCTTTCTGGCTCTCTGGCCCTGGCAATGACTATCAGGCCCAGGTATACTGGGATTCTGTCCCGGGGCTATATAAGCCCACCTCAGACAGAATCAGAATCCTGGCATAACAGCTTTTAACTGTTTTAACAGTCTTTTTTTTCTTTTTTTGGGCCATACCCTGTTGGAGGACAGGTTTAGCTATTCTGGGAGTTTTGTTGTTTTGCCCACTCCCAGCTTAATCTATTTAAGTCAAGGTTTATTCCAATGAGACCTCTCTTCTATGTAAACACTGCTAGAGGGTGTGGCAATTACAGAAGTCACCTTGATTGAATAACTTCTGACTTATACATCTACTAAGACTTCTATGTTTTCTAGATTGTGCACAAGTCCTCTTTATACCCACTGCACCCAGCGTGGGATAGTTAGAATTTACCAGGAGACTACCACCCTGGCTACGCTGAGATTATAGGAAGACTATAGGAAGGATCATACTAGTTTGCTCTAAGCAGGCGAGTGTGACCCTTTCAGTACACTAGAACAAGATACTCAGAATCACCCTGGTGCAGATAATAATAAGAAGGACCTTGTGGGTACCATCAAGATTACATGAAGCTCATGAAGTTAAGATGTATTACTTTATACCAGCCCCTCTCTCCAGTGTTTTACATAAGATAATCTTGGTTGAAAGGATTAGACCTTGGCATAATCTTTGTTTATACCTGCAATAGGATGTGGCACTACACTCTGTTTAGAGTTCTTTGTTGACATGACCCTCCCTATTGGATTACTTTTGGTGTATATAAGGGGACTGACTTGAGGCCCCTTCACCTTTTGAGCCTTTTAGCTTTCGGCTTTTGGCTCCTGTGGCTTTTGGCTCCTCAGCCTTGCAGCTTTTGGCTTTTGGCTTTTTGCTCTTTGGCCTTTTGCTCCATCTTCTGGGTAGGACTCAGCTTGGGTGAGATCCTCTCTCTTTGGTGGGAGATTTAGGTTCTTTTGTATGGTCTAAGTTCGGACCAGAGCTAGAGTTTGTTCATTATATTGGAGTGCTGTGGAAGAGCTTTTGTGCTATTAAAAGCCATTTTTGGAACTGCACCGGACTTGTGAGTTTTCATCTGTTCCCCCGGCGTCCTCGGAGGTAGAAGAGAACTTCAGCCCTGACACTGTCAGGGGCCCCGGTGGTGTTCCCCCGACAATACCTTGCGATGGTCCGGGGTTACTCCTATCTCTTTGCTCAGGGAATTACTGCTGGCGGTGCTCGGGGGACCATATGAGATGCCAGGGATTGAACCTGGGTCGGCTGCATGCAAGGCAAACACCCTCCCCGCTGTGCTATCGCTCCGGCCCCACTCCATGAGGACCTCCATTTTCCACATCCAGACTTCCCCCTCGTCAGAACTCCACCCAGCAGACCAGCCTATCACATCCTGGCTCTCGAGGCTGCTTGCGGCTGCGCGGTTCATCAACAAATGCTGGATTTTGAGACTACAAAGAGTATGCTACCCGCACGGCAGAGCCTGGCAAGCTACCCGTGTCGTATTTGATATGCCAGATACCAGTAACAATTATAGACCTCATTCCCATGACCTGATGGAATGGTTTGAGGCTCTTTATGCTCCCCGGAGCAAGCAGGTGCCCTTGGGCTCTACTTGCATGAGACAGGTCATATGGAGATGCTACTGGTGCCCGCTAGAGCAAATCGATGATGAACGGGAAGACAGTGATACAGTGAAAGTTGGTTTTGAGTTAGCGAAGTTCCTGAGCTGTTGTTTGTTTTTGTTGTCATGAGATTTTGTGCCATCTTTCCGTATAATGTTGTTGTACTTTTTGGGGTTTCTCAATATAGTTCTCAAAACTATATTGAGAAATATGGAATTGGAAGATATCTAATTACATATAATTTATAAAAATTAAATATCTCATTACATATAATTTATAAAAATTAAATTGGAAGTTATCTCATTACAGATAATTTATAACAAAAACTTTAAAAGAAGGAGTAAAGGAGGTACTGTAGTCCTTCAGTCCTTCCGTCCTTCTTTTTAAAGTTTTTTGTTATAAATTAGTTCCTCAAAATAAATATATAAAGTTAGTTTTGGTTATGAACTTCCTGAGCTGTTGTTTATCCATGAAATTGTGTATTGTTCCTTCAAATCTGAATGAGAGTCTAGCCAAGTAAAGAATTCTTGGTGAAGCCTTCATTTCATTGAGTTTTTTCACTATATCCCACCATTGTCTTCAGGTTTGGAGGGTTTTGTGAGCCAGATAATATTCCTACCAGCAGTGACAGCAGTGAGTCAGAGCTCCTTTTTTTCCATATCTCAACCAACATTTTTGCCAGTTTTTTTTTTTTTTTTTTGGGGAGGGGGTATGTGTCATTGTTACTGTTTTAAGATTGCATCTCATTGACATCTTAATTGAATTTCCCTGGTAAAAGTGATGATCGGCACATTTTCATGTGCCTATTGGTCATGTCTTTCTTCTTCAAAGAAGTGTCTATTCATTTCCTCTCCCTCTTTCTTGATAGGGCTTGGGTGTTTTCCTTGATTTTTTTGAGTACCTTATGTACTTTGGCCATAACACTTTTTCTGATGTGTTGAATCCAAACATTTTCTTTCATTTATTTAGGTGTCTTTTAGTATTAGCCCATGTTTCTTTTGCCCTGCAGAAACTCTTAATTAGATAGTCCCATTTATTTATTTATGTTTCTGTTTCTTTTGTCAATGGAATCATCTTGTTGAAAATCTCTTTGAGGTCAAAATCTTGGATTGTTTGCCTATATTTTATAGTATTTATGTATTTCATGAACTCTGATTGATCTCAAGGTCTTTTATCACATTGATTTAATCTCTATTGTAATGTGAAATTTGGATACAAAACTTATTTTCCCAACATGTGACTCTTCAGTTTTCCTAATAACATTTGTTGAAGAGCCTTCATTCCACTTTAAGTTCTCAGCTCCTTTGTCAAAAAATTAGTTGACCTTACATCTGGAGACTTTCCTTCAGGTACTTTATTCTAACACATTTATTAGAATGTCTCTCTTTATCCAGAACCAAACTGTTTTAATCACTTCAAATAAATAATGGTTTCAAATTATATGTTATGAGATCCAATTCCATATTTTGCAATATAATTTTGGTTATTTGAGGTGTTTTATGATTCTAGAAAGCTTATCATTGACAGATATTAGTCCTTGAAAAATGTCATCTGAATTTGGATGGGAATTGTATTAATTTTGTATACTAATTAGGTGGAATGCTTGTTTTTAAAATTCCACCTACAATTTAGGTGGAATGCTTGTTTTTGAAAATCTTTTTTTGGGGAGGGGACATTGGGACATATGATGCCCAGAGGTTATTCCTGGCTCTGTGCACAGAAATTACTCCTGGCAGGCTCAGGGGACCATATGGGTTATTGGGGATCAACCCCAGTTTAATCTATGCAAGGTCAATGCCCTACCTGCTATACCATCAGTGTACAGCTGTTAGGGAAAACAAAGTTATAAAATTCACCTATAAATGGATGGACATGGAGAGTAGCATGCTGAGTGAAATTAGTCAGAAGGAAAAGGACTGGCTGATACAGAATTTATTTGTGGGATATAAAAAAAAATAGTATGGAGACTAATATCCAAGGCTAGGCAAAACAGGGGCCTTGTGGGAATTGCAATGGATTTTGAGATGGTATAAAAGTATTTCTCAGAGATAGAGAAAAGAGGAAAAGTACCTGCCATAGATGCAGGCTGTGGGTGTGTGGGGGGGAGAATCAAGGGACATTGGTGGTGGGAAAGGGCACTGGTGGAGGGATGGGTGTTGGAACACTGTATGACTGAAACCAAAATATGAACATCTTTGTAATTGTATATCTTATGGTGGTATGTTGGATGAGAGGCTTCGCTAGCTTGGGAACTTTGCTCACAGCTGAATTTATTTACATGCTCTTAAGCCAAGGTTAATTCTAATGAGATCTCTCTTCTATGTAAACACTGATAGAGGGTGTGGCAGTTACAGAAGTCACCTTGACTCTGAATAACTTCTGACTTATTATACATCTACTAAGACTTCTATGTTTTCTAGATTGTGCACAGCTCCTCTTTATACCCACTGCACCCAGCGTGGGACAGTTAGAATTTACCAGGAGACTACCACCCTGGCATTGAAACTATTGCTTAAGATTATCACTGTATCACTGTCTTCCCATTCATCATCGATTTGCTCGAGCGGGCCCCAGTAACATCTCCATATGTCCTGTCTCAAGCTAGTAGAGCACAAGGGCATCTGCTTGCTCCAGGAACATAAAGAGCTTCAATCCATTCCGGAATGAGGTCTATAATTGTTACTGGTATTTGGCATATCAAATACAACACGGGTAGCTTGCCAGGCTCTGCAGTGCAGGTAGCATACTCTTGTAGTGATCTTTAAATCCAGCATTTATTGATGTACCGCGCAGCCGCAGAGTGGCCATGCGAGCCAGGCTGTGATAGGCTGGTCTGCTGGGTGGAGTTCTGACGAGAGAGAAGTCCAGATGTGGAAAATGGAGGCCTTCATGGAGTGGGGGGTCGTCTGGCTTGTTGCAAGGCTCTGCTGGGGTGGCGGGCCAGGGCTAGAACCCGCCATCCCTTCTGGGCGCCTCGTGAGCGGCTGGGCTTGGTGTAAGCTTTAGGAGGGAATAAAAAAAAAATTATAGGAGGGAGATACTAGTTTGCCCTCAAGCAGGCAAGTGTGACCCTTTCAGTATACAGAGATCGAGATACTCAGAATCACTCTGGTGCAGATAATAAATAAGTAGGACCTTGTGGGTACCATCTAGATTACATGAAGCCCATGAAAATAAGATGTATTACTTTATATCAGCTCTCTCTGTCCAGTGTTTTACATAAGATATAATCTCAAAAGAAGGGATTAGACCTTGGCATCGCTGTATCACTGTATCACTGTCTTCCCATTCATCATCGATTTGCTCGAGCGGGCACCAGTAACATCTCAATATGATCTATCTCATGCAAGTAGAGCCCAAGGGCACCTGCTTGCTCCAAGAACAGAAAGAGCCTCAAACTATTCCATAAAGTCATCGAATGAGGTCTATAATTGTTACTGGTATTTGGCATATCAAATATGACACGGGTAGCTTGCCAGACTCTGCCGTAGGGTAACATACTCTTGTAGTCATCTCAAAATCCAGCATTTATTGATGAACCACGCAGCCGCATAGGCCACGCGAGCCGGGCTGTAATAGGCTGGTCTGCTGGGTGGAGTTCTGATGAGGGAAGTCCGGATGTGGAAAATGGAGGCCCTCATGGAGTCGGGGGTTGTCTGGCTTGTTGTGAGGCTCTGGGCCATATTAAAAAAGACTGCTGGGGGCTGGAGCGATAGCCCAGCGGGTAGGGCGCTTGCCTTGCACGTGGCCGGCCTGTGCTGGCCCGGGTTGATCCTGGCATCCCATATGGTCCCCGAGCACCGCCAGGAGTAATTCCTGAGTGCAGAGCTAGGAGAAACCCCTGAGCATCGCCAGGTGTGACCCAAAAAAGCAAAAAAAAAATAAATAAATAAAATAAAAAATAAAATAAAAAAGACTGCTAGGTGGAGTGCTAGGTCAGATTAACAAAGACTGCTGCAGGGTGGATCTCGATGAGCCAGGCTGTGATAGGCTGGTCTGCTGGGTGGAGTGCTGACAAGGGGAAAGTCCGGATGTGGAAAATGGACGCCCTCGTGGAGTGGCGGGTAGTCTGGCATACTCCTTTGTTTATACCTGTAATAGGATGTGGCACTACCTTTCTACCCTCTTCTGCTATCTAGAAGCTGTTTAGGGTTCTTTGTTGACAGGACACTCCCTGTCAACAGATAGGATTACTTTGGTGTATATAAAGGAACTGACTTGAGGCTCTCGCCCCTGTTTCTTCCCCTTCTTTTGGGTAGGACTCCTCTCGGTAAATTCTCTCTCTTTGGTGGGAGACTTGGGCTCTCTTGTATGGTCTCAGTTCTAACCACAGCTAGGGTTCTTTCAATATATTGGATTGCGGTGGTAGAGCTTTTGTACTATTAAAAGCCTTTTTTGGAACTGTGCTGGACTTGTGAGTTTTCATCCGTTCCCCTGGCAGCCTTGGAGGTAGAAGAGAACTTCTGTCCTGATCTGTTGGGGACCCCAGAAGCTCCCGACAGTGGTATAATAATTTTTTTTAAAAAAACATGTAATCCTTTAGCTGATGGTGTAATGGTAAGTAGAATCTTGTCTCCGTTTAATACCAGGTCAGTGCTTGTAATAGGCCTATGTCTAATCCAAGTGTATTGGTTATCAAATGCAAAAGTGCATGAGTCAAGGGTTCTTTACATAGTCAATGACAATCATGTGGGTGGGGGAAGTAATGAAAATTCCAGGAAATTGTGTTTCCAGTGTAGAAAGACTATTAGTGTAAAAGACAACTTTAATCAGTCATCCTCTTGTGTTGGAGGCTGCAATCCAGAATAAGAAAATTCTTGTCAAAAGCGTGTTAGAATCCTACTTTTCAGGGAAGAGTCAAGAGAGCAAAGGTGGAAAATAAATGTGTGTCCTGGTTTAAAAAAAAGTATTTCTCCCTACTTCTTCAACTCCTGCCTGATTTTTTGCCAAAAGGTCATCAGCATCATAGCAATAAATAGCATGAGTGTACCGCCTGATCAAATGTCCAGAAGGCCAGTAGCAGAAAAGGACTCACTTTATTGACATACCTCCTCCACTATGCTAGGGTCTGTTCTGTGCAAGAAGCTATCTGAATCATTATGCCTATTTCCATCCTCCACCAAATAAGGACAGGAAAAAACACCTGGAATTTGTGCAGGTTTCTTTATAGCACCAACGATGTGAGTGTCACAGACACGTGTTTGCCCTTTTTAGAAATCTTGAAAGGAAATTTTAGTATTCTTTCCTCTCTTCTCTATGGAGAGAAATTCTCTAGTTGCATCTGTGATAAATATGCATTTAAGAGGCTGAATGAAAACAGTCACAGGAACTTCAGCAGTCTTGGCTGTGCATGTTAATCATTCTGATAGCTTGTCAAACTCAAAGCAACAGTGGCATCCAAAAGCCACCCAGAGACTCCCAAGAAGCAAGCAGGCCTTTTGGTCTGCCCATTGCTTTTCTGTGCACTTGACAGACAGGCAAGACAGATGACTGTCAGCTTTTACCCCCTCTAGCTCCTCTCTAAATACTTCTTACTCTTCTCATAGTTCCCACTGCAAAGGAGCCTCTCGACTTCTAGCACTTCTAGTGCTGGAAGCAACTGCCTACAGTAGGAACTGTCTGTTTGACAGGCTTCTCAGAATGTCAAATCTGGTGGAGCTGCCTCCTACTCGGTCTTAAATCCAAATGACAACCAGAACTATGTGCCGGGCAAATGGGTTATGAAAATCTCAGTCTCTTGTGCTTAAAGCAGCTTTCCTGACCTGCTGAATTAGGGATGAAACATCTGGAAACTGTAACTACCAGGAAGTATCTCTTCCAACATTTAAATTTTTTAGAAAAAAAATTATATCATCATGAGATATACAATTACAAAGCTGTTCATGATTAGATTATTGGGCTACAGTCATATAATGTTCCAGCACCCATCCCTCCACCAGGGCACATTCCCCCACCACCAAAGTTCCCAGTTTCCCTACCCCCCACCTACCTCTATGGCAGTCATTTTTCTTCCCTCACTCTCTTTTTCTTTCTTTCTCTCTTTCTTTCTTTTCTTTCTTTCTCTCTCTCTTTCTTTCTTTCTTTCTCTCTCTCTCTCCTTTTGTGCATTGTGGTTTGTGGTACATTCACTAAAGGGTTATCATGTATATACCTTTACCTACTTTAAATATTCAGTTCTTGAGCATTAAATTGAGGCAAAAAGATACACATGACAATCCTTTAATGTATGTTCTGTAATCCATAGTCTGAGGGGAAGGAAAAGAGAAAGAGAGAAATGGAAAGAAATCAAGAACCTGCCAGTGGGGAAGGGAACCGGGACGTTGGTGAGTGGGGCACTGGTGGCGGGATGCTGCAACACTGTTTGACCAAAAACCCAAATATGAACTTTTTAATTGTATATCTTTGTAATTTTAAAAATAAAAAAAATTTAAAAAAAAATATTCAGTTCTAATCTAGCATTACCACTTCCAACTATTCCCAAAATATTTTTATTTAACATTAATTTACCTTTATTTTTTAATTATTTTTATTTTAGTTTTTTAACAATTACAAAAAATGTTCATGTTTGGATTTCGGCCATACAGTGTTCCAGCATCCATCCTTCCACCAGTGCCCATTTCTCACCACCAATGTCCCCGATTCCCTCCCCCCCTAGTCTGCCTCCGTAGCAGGTTCTCCATCTCTTTTCTCTCTCTCTCTTCTCTTCTCTCTTCCTTCTCTTACATATTGTGGATTTTAATACATATACTTAGAGGTTATCATGTGTATCTTTTGCCTGTATTTAATCTAAGTTCTATGTGGTAACAGACTTTCAACAGTTATTGGCACACATGTTCCCTTCTCTGTCTTACCTAACCTCTGCTCCCACACTTTTGTGGTTAATTTATCTTTAGTTGACAATACTGTTTAAATTTGGGGAGTACAACTTCAGCCTAATAAAAAGCAGCATTTTTCTATTTCATAAACTAGCCTCAACTTTTCCTTTGTAATGTTTCTGCCTTGTGGTAATACATAGTAACCATCAATTAACAGTACACCAACATTTTTTAAGATATAAGTTATGGCCATTTCAGTGGTCCCACAAGTATTCATACCAAGCTACAATGATATGTCCCAGTGGCAACAATAAATAGCAACCTCCATAAACCTAGGCTACATAGCTGAGCACAGGACATGGAAATCTCATTTCTGTCCACATGTTTTTTCAAATATTTATGAGGGGTTGAGTGTAGGTTTTCAAACTACTCCACTGAAAGCTTGGCGTCCTCACCGGGTTATGTATCAACAAATATAAATTTAGCACCTACTAAATGTCACATACTGCTCTCAATGCTGAAATACAATAGTGAATAGTAGAAACAATCCCTGTTTATGGAGTCTTCTACTGGCAAAGACACAAGACAAGACTAATTTCAGAAGAGTCAAACATATGAAACTCCTAGGTATACCATTTTCCAGCTGAAAACTCTGGGTCCTGGGGCTGGAGTGATAGTCCATTGGGTAGAGCGCCTGCCTTGCATGCAGCCGACCCGGGTTCGATCCCCGGCATCCCATATGGTACCGTGAGCACAGCCAGGAGTAATTCCTGACTGCAGAGCCAAGAATAACCTCTGAGCATCGCCAGGTGTGACCCAAAAAGCCAAAAAAAAAAAAAACTCTGGGTCCTTAATAGAGAGGATATAGGCCGTCTTCCCTCACCACCCTCCTGCACACCTGAAGCCCTAGAAGCCACACCCACACCCCACAGCCTCCAGGATATAAATGGCCCAGATTCAAAGCTTCGTGACTAGAAAGATGTCAAGCCAAAGAACTTGTCCTAGTTCTGCAGCTTCTTGAACTCACTACCACACATGTGGCCATGCAACACCTCTATATTTCATAATACTGACAGCCCATAGGAGCATAGATAATTAGATGGGAAAGTAGCAAAGAAGTTAACTGAACTCAGTAAGTGAAAACAACAACACAGAAGGCTCAACTAGGAACAAACAGCTCGATAGATTTTATGACTTTAATAACAGCATAGCGAGATAACAGTTTTCACAAATATTTTTACTAATTTTTTGGGTAATTCTTTTCTTTTCTTTTTTCTTTTTTGGGTCACACCTGGCAATGCTCAGGGTTTCTCCTGGCTCTGCACTCAGGAATTACCTCCTGGCGGTGCTCGGGGACCATATGGGATGCCGGGGATCGAACCCGGGCCGGCATGGGGCCGGCCGCGTGCAAGGCAAAACGTCCTACCCGCTGGGCAATCTCTCCGGCCCCTTTTGGGTAATTCTACTTACCATTTTGTTGTAATGAGCAAATGTAAAATTGAGCAATGTAAAATAAATTATTTTGTGCCTGCTAAGGGAGCAGGTTATAGGGGATGAATGGGAAACTAGGGACAATGGTGGAAGGAAGGTCACACTGGTAGTGGGTTTCGTGACTTGAACACTGAATTCTCCAAAACAACATATAATAAACAACTCTATAAACCACAGTGTTGTTGGAGGGTGGGGCAGTGGGGTTGGGGGAAGACACCAGAAAAATTGTTAAGTGAAGGGGCCGGAGCAATAGTAACAGTGGGTAGGGTGCTTGTCTTTGATGTGGTCAAGCCGGGTTTGATCCCGGCATCCCAGATGGTCCCCCAAGTACTGCCAGAACTAATTCCTGAGTGCAGAGTCAGGAGTAATACCGTAACCCCTGAACATTGCAGGGAGTGATCCAAAAAAAGAAAAAACAAACAAACAAACAAATAAATGCAAAATAAATAAATAAAGTTAAGTGAAATTTCTAATAAACTAGAGAGTAATAAATACTGAGAAAAGAAATAAAGAGAGCGAAAGCAGATAGAATGTTCAGAACGGAGGCTGGAATTTTATTATTTTTTTAAAATATTTTATTAAACCGCCATGTGACATACAACTACAAAGATGTTCATGTTTGGGTTTCCGTCATACAGTGTTCCAGCAACCATCCCTCCACCAGTGCCCATCTCCCACCACCAATGTCCCCACTTCCCTCCCTCCCCCAGCCTCGCCTCTATGGCAAGCTCTTTATCTCTTCTCTCTCTCTCTCTCTCTCTCTTCTCTTACACATTGTGGATTGCAATACATACATTTAGAGATTATCATGTATATCTTTTTCCTATATTCAATGCTCAGTTCTAGGCTGGCATTATCACTTTTTGACAAATATTATCACACTGTTCCCTTCTCTGTCTTACCTAACCACTGATTCCCACATGTTTGTGGTAGATTCCACCTTCTTTTTTTTTAATTGAAAGATGCTCATGTAGAGCTTTGTTCCCACAGTGTTCCAACACGCACCCTCCGCCCAAAAAACCATCTCCCATCACCAATGTCCCCACCTCACTCCCCCTCCCGCACCTCAACCACCCTGGCGGGTTCTGCATGTCATTTCCTTCCTCCCTACATCTCCCTCCCAAAAAACTTTCCTGCTCTTCGTGGAATGCAGTGCACCAAAAAGACATCACTGTTTCACTATTTTGTTGGACTATGCCGCAAGCGGCCGCACACCTGGGCTCGAGCTGGCTTTGCTCTGTTGATCTGGTCGTGAGGCAGTTTCGCAGTGTCCGGACAGCAAAAATGGTGGCTAGTGTGATGGGCGAGTCTCATCGGGCTGCTTCCGGGACCCCCCAGAGGCGACGGCCCACTCCCAAAACCCATCTGTCCTCCTCGGGGTTCCATGGTCAGCCAGGCCCAGCGCGAGCCGAGCGCCAGCCTCCCCAGCCGTCCATGAGGCCCTGTCTGCTGGCCCGCGCGGCAGCTCCCGGGCAGGACCACCAGGCACGACAAGATGGAGGGGGAAGG